>JAGFMK010000408.1:0-27110 GCA_021030975.1 Lichenothelia convexa | reverse complement strand
ACTCTCCCCTCTCCCCTCTCCCCACGAAGCCCGAATCGCTGATCTCACCAAACCATAGAGGCTACTACACCGTAGCCCACCTAGCAGAACACGGCGCCCACGTTTACATGTGTGCCCGATCCCCAGAGAAGGGCACAGCAGCCATCGACAACATCAAGAAAATGCACC
Source organism: Lichenothelia convexa (assembly GCA_021030975.1). Taxonomy (NCBI): domain Eukaryota; kingdom Fungi; phylum Ascomycota; class Dothideomycetes; order Lichenotheliales; family Lichenotheliaceae; genus Lichenothelia; species Lichenothelia convexa. The sequence continues at coordinate 26,942 of JAGFMK010000408.1, read as the reverse complement.
CCTCAGCCAACATCGACCTCCTGCAAATGGACCTCATGGACCTTACCAGCGTCGTCGCGGCCGCCAAGCACTTCCTCACCCTCGAAACAGCCCTGCACGGCCTGGTCAACAACGCAGGCATCATGGCGACGCCCTTCGAAATGACCAAAGATGGCCACGAGGCCCAGTGGCAGACCAACTACCTCGCGCACTGGGTTTTGACGGAGCACCTGCTTCCCCTGATGCTGCCGACCGCCAAGACGCTTCCCCCCGGCAGCGTGCGCATCGTCAACCTCACTTCATCGGGCCACTTGGGCGCACCCAAGGGCGGCATCAATTTCAAGGACCTATCGCTCAAGGACAGCGGCCAGTGGCCGCGGTACGGACAGAGCAAGCTCGCCAACATTCTGCACACCAAGACCCTGCACAAGACGTACGGCCCCGGCTCTCCCAGTGCGCGGAACGCGGAGGGCGAGATCTGGGTTTCGTCCGTGCATCCAGGTCTGGTTGAGACGAACCTCGCCACGTCGGTGGGGGAGTCGGGGTCGGGCATGATGAGTGTTTTCTCGGTCTTACGCATGTTTGGATTGATATGGCCTGCCGATAAGGGGTCGTGGTCCAGTTTGTTCTGTGCGGCGAGTCGGGATATGAAGGCGGAGCAGAGCGGCACGTATTTCGAAACTTTCCGGCGGTTTGGGGAGCCATGGTGGCAGAGCGGTGCGGCGAAGGATGGGAAGCTTGCAGAGAGGTTGGAGGAGTGGACCGGGGAGGTGCTGAGGAAGGAAGGGTGGGTTCGGTAATGGCGTCAACTGGTATACGATAGCTCTGGCATCGTCTTCAAGCTTTCCCCCGGACGCGGCATGCTTGGTCTTGGTGCCCGCTCCTTCACAGTTTTGTGACCGGGCAGACCCCACCTTCCTCAGCATCCATTGAGACTTGCAATTGTCTGTTTCACTCCTTGGAACCATGTCCACTAATATTATCACAAGTATTGCAAAAATTTGGCACATTTCATTAAGAGAAGGCTTTGCTTGTTTCAAGCATTCACAATGTGGTCTCAGCACATAAATAATATTAATAATCTGCAGCGGCCACATGCATTTTGCTGGTCTCCTTGATTTCCGTTCATTTGGTTTAAACATAGGCCTCCTAAATCATAACTCAGTTCCAACGAGAAACGTACCAGTATCATCATAGAGGGTTGAAGTGAGGCTAAGGACACTCAGAATCTCATGCCGAGCTGGCGAGAAAGGCTTCGCTGAGGCTCCATGAAGAACGAAGATTCAATCACATCATAATTGAGCGGACGCATATGTGGCGTGTTTGAAGGCATTCGATTGTGGAGGGAAAACATGCCACCAGCTGGGAAGCAGACTCTGACGATGTTCGGAACTGCTCTATGCATTACGATATGATCAGTCTTTGTTCAGATGCAGTCACCCGCCGTAGAATCTCTTTCAACAACGTCGTGCTGCAAGGCTGCACTACTGTACCTTGCCGAGACGTGGCTGGGCCAACACACTTGCACCAAACTCTCACTGCCTGGGATATATTCTATATCAGACTTTTACTCAACAATGGAGCGCACGAGTTTTTCATCATATTGTTTGGACGCGTTCATCTTCTGTAAAAGGAAGCTCTTCCCGAAGAATTTGCAACATTGATCAACTACCATTTTGCGACATAATCAATATGCTTACATGGGCACCAATCATTCTTGGTCGCGGTAACCACACATTGGCGCAACCAACTTGCTACTGCACCAAGGAAAGCAGAAGGGTAATATGTCCGGAACCTCTACCCTATCAGAGACGACGCAAGGCAGCTTTACTTGCGGAAAAGCTGGCTACAACCTCTTCAGTCAGAAAGCGGACGCTTATGGAGATCGCCGATCTGCTTTGTGCCGATTACCATGGAGAGAACCGTCCCTCTCTGATGCATCAGATGGTGGAGAAGTGGTGTGCTAACGTCCTGAAAGTGAGAGAGCGGTGCGTGCGGGGTAAGTACAATATTTGCGGATACTAGTAACATTCACGTGATGCCACCAGCAATTCTCATCTCAATACTAAAATGTTGGCAGGAAAACGCTTGCCGCAAATATACGATGGAGATATTCGCAGCATCGACTTCAATGCATTGTCGCAGAGATTTGAGCGTCTGCATCTCAAACCCTGTCAGGCCGTTAGCGATATGAGGGAACTGTGCATGCAACAGCAGCGACTGCTGACCGACCATTGACTGAATCAAACGGAGCTCCGAAACTGTGGCAGGCAGAGACAGCCGTGTCTGCCCCAGTGGTTCCGCATCCGGCCAAATCTGATGACGCTCTCCTGATTTCAACGCCAGCTACGGCTGTCGATGTGCCAATGGTACCACAGTCGGCAGTGCCGGCTGAGAGGCCAGTGGTCCCAGTTACCTGGCACTCAGAAGATATATCACTCAGTCCACTTTCCAAGATCTTTGAGCATTGGCCGTCGATGAACACAAGCAGTGTTGCTATGCCAGTAATTCCGGTTAGCTGGCATGCAGAGGACGCATCCCTCCAGGCTCTTTCCGAGATGTACCAGCGTTGGCCGTCCCAATGCACGATCTCCGTCAGGCCATCCACCACGATTTCTCCTTCTCCCTTCCCCGGATTACCTCCGATCGTCCAAACCAACGCAAGCCCTAACGCTACACCGCATCAAGGGCTCTCCATAATCTCAACACCCGTCAGAGAGCCGATCACAGATCCGCGAAATATCCCTCGTTCTAGCAGTAGCATCTGGTGGCGTTCTTGCACGGTCTGTTGATCATCTGCATGGCGGGTTTGGCCGAAACGGTCTCGTTCCAGTAACGGATGTATCCGTTGTCGGACCGTGCTTCCACTTGCCTCCCCGCTCCGGTGATGCAAATGAAGAAACACGGCTCTTGCGCAGGTGATGGTGTGAGCATAGGCGGCAAACGGGTAAGGTTCAATTGTTTTTATGAGAGAGCGGAGCTTTTCGCGTGCGCTGATTCTTGCTTTGGCTTGGGACGGTCTTCGACTCTTCGTAGCTTAGTTTGCATTTTCGGGAATGTCATCGGTAGAAATATCAACAGCAAACAAACAAGTTAAACAATCAACGATCATCATCCGCGTTCGTCGCATTTCATGTAGCTCTAGTAGGGGCTTCAAGAGTCTGAACCTCGGTCAACAGTCTGAGTTACCCGCTACCTACTTCAAATCCGTTTGCATGGCCTAGGCTCGCCGCCTCAGCCCGAGGTCGCCGAAATGAGCATACAGTGCTAGCGGCGAACGGCGTCTACCCCCAAACACAGAGAACACAGAAAATGAAGGGATCAAGTGGCCGTCTCGGACCGTGGACCTCTCGCAACACCACGAATATAGGTCAGGATGATTAGAAATTACCGTAATTTTATGCAGGATATTGAGGAGGATAATTTACCACAAAAAGCAGCGCTATTATACTATCAGTGGTGCTGGCGGCGAGGGCCGCTTGCGGAGGTGTCTCTTGGATTTCTTGTGTTTCGGTGTTTGGGGGTGACGCCGTTCGCCGCTATCACTGTAGACCCTGCAGAGCCATCACGTCGATGCCCCATTGCTGCTACCCTTCTCGACCACCTAACGGATGAGATGGACACTCATCTTACTTTTGTGGGTATCGTTTGTGTGTCATCCGCATGCACCTTTGCTTCGGATTTGTCTTCGGTCCATCCATATGGAGAAAGTAATAGGAAACAAAAAGCCATCAGGTAATTCTCGCCTCAAAGCCTCCGGCTTGACACGTTTGAATACTGCTGTTGTACGTATTTCCAATTATGGCCTCCAACGGATTCTACCTTTCGTAGATTGCTTTGGGATTCACCACACTGCGCCAGGGCACGGTCCCATAGCCAAGGTCCTGCCTCCGCTGGGAGGGTCCCGGCATAGTCATAATTTCCCTGGTCCATTGATGCCATGCGAAAAACCCTCTTGCCTATCAAGAACGCTCGTTTGCTTGGCTGCTGATGCGGATGCTCTTGGCAGCGACGAGAACTTTTGTACTATATCTCGAGAAGGCTCTCCTGTCTCAGTACGTCCAGAACGCAAACGCCATCTTTCCGGCGCGGTGATGACGGTATCTTTAATGCAGCTACCCGTAACACCAGCGATGCGTCCCGAAAGCTGAAGTCAACCTGGTGGGGGGGTAGCAGGAGCGGCCCACCCAAATTTTTTCTTGGATTTTCTTTGAGGGAGGCTGAGACAGCCAAACTAGCGGTGATTCATGCATCACATTTTCGTCTTTCAAAGATGCCATAGGGCCACAGGCAAGCTCCCAGCCCACCACTCTTGTGTTCAAAACAGAAATGGCTTGATAGTGCGGCGATGGCCGTCTGAGGAAATGCAGCAATCCGTGTTGACAAATCCTCTACCGGATCCTAAACCCAAACGGAGGGTGCCATTGCGCCAAGCCTGCGTCACCAGCTGATCTTTCTTTGAGCTCCTTGAATAAGGCTGAAACAGGATCCGTGCTGCGGAGAAAGGGCTGGAAATGGGGTGCGCAGTATAAACCAGGTTATGCCCATGATGGACTCTCAGACCACACAACGTGCTCAGAGAGGCTCTTCGGCAAAACCAGGCAATCCACAGTCATCGCTCTTCAGACCTCATCCTCCTTAAACTCAAGTTTCTAATTCTCCCTGAAGTCACCACTCCAGACGTCAGAACAACGATGCATACGGGTACCGCTTCACCATCGTTCACCACCTCATATTCTGAAGCGCCTTCGACTCGCCCTGCCAACGTAGATCACACTATTGTTGGTCACTCTTCAAGCCCGCGCGGCGGAGAGATACCCCCCGCAGCTCACGCTATCACTGGTCCCCCTCCTTTCAGCCCTCACAGCTTGGAGATCTCCAACGCAGACGACACTATCACTGGTCCCCCTCCTTTCAGCCCTCACAGCTTGGAGATCTCCAACGCAGACGACACTATCAATGGTTTCTCTCGAAGCCATCACAGCACAGGGATGTTTTGCATGGAGGACGCCAACATGGACAACTTCAATACGAAAAGTGCCACCACGGAGAGTGCCCACACGGAGAGCCCCAAAACGCACAGCGGCAACGCGGAGAAGGCGAACACTGAAGCTGTCCACACCGAGAAGGAAAACTCCCTAAACGACAACACGGCGAAGCCCAACTTGGAAAGTGCTTACGCTGGACATGTCCACACCGCGAAAGCTAATATCGAGAACAACAGGACCACGAAGTCCATTGTGGCGAAGTCCAGCGCAGAGAACCCTAACACGGAGGACATCAACACGGAGGATGCCAACATGAAGCCAGGTGCCAAGGACTCAAAGCTGTATTCCTCTAGTTCGCCGACACGGTCGAATCGATCATCACCGTCCCCAGACCAGGGAACCCTGAAATCTGCGAATGAAAGCCAAGTTGTTGCTGCTTTTGTCAGCAGCCTCTACTCAGCTGATGGTAGCGCTGTGGACGGTACCGCACTGCAGGACCCTGGCCAAATTACTCCCGAAACGCGTACCATCTTCATTCCGTCAAAGTCTGGAAGTGCGATCGCACGCCTTGCAGGACTTTCTGCTGCCCTGCAAGACCAGGGAGCGACTCTGATTGCGACTTGTCCCGCATGCTGGTCTGCTTCCACGCACACTGAGCTCAATTCCGGCGCCGTCGATGTATATTCTGATGGAACCATCTCCGTCAAGCAATACACATCCTATAGCGACGAGACTGTAACTGTGAAAACTACAATTACTTTCCTGAAGCACTCGTCTCGAAGCTGGGTAGTTGCGGGCCTTGAGATCTTCCCAAGCATGAGCTGGCTGCGAGGCTTCCTCCCCTCCAACTTTCTTCGTGCGGCTACGCAGACATTTAGACCGGGAGGCATCGCAGTGCAGTCCGATTCAACCGGTCAGTCACTGCCTCAGACAGTCCTTTCTGCGCCAGCCACATCCCCCTGGGGTTCTCCACCTCTGAAGCAGTCATACCGTAGCAAAATGCACTGGTATGCCCGGAACCGGAACGACAACATCGTCGCATCCTCGATTTCGACTATGCTATTCGGCCTCTGTTCTTCAATGCTTCTCGGATTTGCGATGCGACAGTTGGACCTCAAAGACACAGCTACCTCTGTCGGCGGAATGGGGCTAGGTTGTTTGGTTCTCGGCGTTTATGTTGGGGTGTCAGCTTCTGCAGTCCCAACTCTGCTTTCGAACTACAGAGAGATACGTACCACTGGCCAGAACGCGTCAAGGTCTGCTTGGGGACTTGAGTAGTGGTGACGGTAGAAAAAGTTCAAGGGTTTGAAGACAGCGGCGAGGGATTGCTCTGATCTTCGAGCTTGGTGTTTACGGAAAATAGTCTTCTGGAGCACCTCATCACAATGTATCCTTAAGCAGGCTTTGTTTTCCGCAATTCATCTCGATAAGGATACCGTCGTATAATCTCTGTTCAATGTGATATGGCTTACCACTTCCCGCCTTCTGACGATCTATTCAAGAGACGACATACCGTGTTTTGTTTAAGTTCATCGCTTCACATTTTTCTTGTGAGTTCATCTTAGAAGCCAGAAACGGTTGGCTCTGCACCGTGGTCCTTTCTTTCTAGATATCAAGTTCGCTCCACTTCCGCGGTTCTCTTAGCCCGGCGTCCCCCCATGCATTTGACAAACAGTAGATGCTGCCGGAATCCGTCAAGTCCGCTGCGTTGCAAATCCAGCAATTAAGCCTACGGTTGTTCTCTTTGATGTCAAGACCTTTGCGTACGTAGTCATGCATGCAGTTGCAAGATTTCACAAACGTCAAAGATCCAGTGCGGCTTCGTTTCTTTCAACGTCCGGAGAGTGGTGAAACAGCAAACTTAGTGGAAAGAATCACGAAGAAGGACCGCGAACGGATACTGAGGTTATTACGGACACGCTCTCGCGGATCTGACAACATCTCACAGATCAAGACGCAAAGAGCGGAAACCGGAAACCAGAAACCAACACTTCTTCAGCATTACCTCTGCTCAGCCCAGTCTATTCAGGTTAGCATTCTCTCCGTTGGAACCTCGCTGAGTTCTCACTGGCTCACAGTCAACCAAGCCTTCCGAGCCTTTCCATCATGTCTGATACGGAACCCATGTTGCTTTGATCTCCGTCCTTGTCGGGCTATGCTGCCCAAGATTCCATTGCAGGTCCAGACATCGAGGATACCAACCGCAAGGCCAGTATTTCCGAGAAGGAAGAAGTCAAGGCGGATGCCCATGCAACAAACAGCCCCTCCCACCGGTCTAGTTCCACGACGCCGCCACGTACACCCTCTTCCAGGGACGCACCAGAGCCGAGCGCCCTGGTCCGGGAAGCGACTTCAAACCCAGCAAATCCCACTATCGACCACCCATGCAATGTCCTGTTGTGCCCCGCAACAAAGATCCGAACTTTGCCGAAGTCTATGAGCGCACCATAGGCCTGATCCCTGTACCCTGGAGAATCTACGCGGAACTGGCCAGTCTCTCGGCACTGACAACCACTCTGGCTGCAATCTGTGTTAGGACTATTCCTTCAACGGTGGAGGTGGCTCTCGACTGCCTAGTTGTAGTTTTTGTAGCATTCATTCTACTCTTCATAGAATGCCTTCTTCTGATGCTTGCCTACAACGCACTCCACGGAACCCTCACGTTGGGAGACAAGATCCTGGAAAGAGTTGGCGAATTGAAGGTCCGTTGGGACACAGAAGGTGGGTTAGCATGGGATTCGCTCCTCCAGATAAATATTGACATGTGCACAGATTGAGGACTGGCATACTTGGCGGGCAGTGAACAAGAGGATTAAATGGCTTGGCATTGCCGCTTCATGCTAGTCGGATGTTGTCGCTGCTGTTGATGATAGAAGCCAGAGGTTGATGGATGTTACTCATGGATTATTCTTGATCAATTTTATCGGCATGACAGGGTTGAGTGCCTTGGGGCAAGTCTTGCGGGTTTCCTGAATACGAAGCATTTCCGGCGTCTAGGTAGATGAAACACGAAAATGAACCCTTCATTTTTACATACTTCTCCCTCTTAGGGGTACCTTAGCCTAAGCTTCGCCGCACGCGATGAACACCGTTCTCCTCGGCTTTGGCTTTGCCAATCAGTACTAAACGAAAGTTCTGAAATTCCCGCTGCCAAAGGAGAAGCCAGATTCACAAGGATGTGAGTACCTTCTGCTGGGTTCACGTTAAGAACCTACCACTTCGGCATTAACACCGTACAGACGCTTCTAGGGTAGGTCCAGGCACCGATCGCAGCCATTATGATGAACTCTGATACGCCCCTGATCCGCACCACGTTTCAAGTAGTTCGAATTAGTGCGCTACCTTACATCTCAGAAACAAACTCACCAGGGGCGGTTGAACCAGCTAGAGGTATATTTTGACATATGCTATCCGCAAGTAGATAATCGATATTACTGTCTTGATAAGCTTAGTTAGCGAGATATCCTTCGAATTCAAGCCGTGCTTGCTATTTCTACGACTTGACGTTTTTCCCAGTGCCTGAATGCAATAGAAGACCAGATTCAAACATAAGAGTCCACCGGGCAATGGAACGGAGGCAGAGTCATATTAATGCGTTAACGCTGACCGGCATGCGAGCTCTTAGTGATCAACAGCAGCCTGCTTTAGCCGCACGCCCACCCAGCAAGCCGCACTCGATGAATGTACGTCACTAGGGAGCAAAGTTACAGAAGCTTGATATGTTGCACGATTACTGAGCAACATGGTCCTCGAGCCGTCACTTTTGCTCGCAGTGTTGATGCTTTCGACCGCGACCAGCACGGTCTAGCACAGAAACACAGGTGAGCTTCGCAAAGGTCGAACGCCGAGTACGGACGTGTTTCCTACCAAGATGGCGTCGATGCGTTGACGGCACGGCATGCGGAAAAAAAGGCGGCCGAGCTGGGCAATAACAGAATCAACATCTAGGAGCTGCACCCCGCTTCCCCACATCATCCTTCATCCACATCTCTGCGGATCTACGTCAATCTACCTGGCCCTGGAGACACCTGTCATCGTGGACCCGAAACACTGAGCCTGGACCCTTTCGGGTCCGTACTAGCAAGCCGACTCCACCTTACCACTTGATCTGCCTGCCTGCTACGAATTGAAAGTCCAGACTACTTTTAAAGGATGCCAGGCAGCAGCACAGTGCCCCGTAGTCATTTTATAGTGATGTCATCTGGCCCATCTCACATCTCCTTATAAGCTCAGCTTTATAGGAAGCCTTGCAAGAACCGTCAGACTTCAGAACAAACTCTTTCAGCAAACATGGGGTTGCTGAGCACTGAGCTTTTCACCATTGGGTTTCTAGCTGTGGTCATTTATGTAGCCATCGGAGCCGTCTACCGCTTATATTTCAGCCCAATTGCCAATTTCCCAGGCCGTCGCTTGGCTAAGGTAACACTTTGACTTCGCGCGAACGCGTCCAGTTGAAGCGCTTCTGACGAGGATACCTAGGTGACTTTTTGGTATGAGTTCTACTGGGATTTTATTCGGCCCGGGCAGTGAGTAGTGGTCCTCTAAAGTTAATGCTGCTCCGTATCGACTGTACTGCAGGTACACCTTTGAGATCGAGAAGATGCACGCTCAATATGGTCTGCATTTACCTTAACACTCTTTGGACCTTTCATCCAATTGACTGATTATCGCTTGTTGTAACAAGGACCTATTGTCCAAATCAATCCATCCGAGCTTCACATCAAAGACCCGGAGTATTACGGCGTTGTTTATCCTTACGCGTCCGCAGGTAAGAAAGTCGACAAGTGGGACGTCCAAACCAGAGCGGTCGGGCCTCCAATGTCGGTCCTTGCCACAGTCCCCCATGACCTTCACCGTATTCGTCGAAATGCGATCAGCCCCTTTTTCTCGAAGCGTGCCGTGACGGACCTTGAACCTTTCATCTGGAAGCATATCAGTAAAGCAGTATCCAGGCTGAGGCATAGTACGAAGACGCCGGTCAACCTGGTTGACCTTTATTCGTGCTTAACTGGGGACATTATCTCAGAGTACGCATATAGCAAGCCGTATGGATTCTTGGATACAGAAGATCTGTCTCCTCAGTGGGAAAGAAGTATGGTCAACCAAGCGAAACTGTCGCCCGTAGCCAAGCGATTTCCAGGGCTTAAGAGTGTATTTCCGCTCTTGCCACCATGGCTCCTTCTGAAGCTGCAGCCGGACTTTATACCTTTGATTAGTATGATAAAAGTAGGCGATTGACGTCGTTGCAGATATTCGTGGCTGATTCTTCGAAAGGACATGGGTGGGCGTATAATTTCCTTGCAAGCCAAGGACAAAGATCAGGGAAAGTCTTCTCAGCACCGTACAATTTTTGAGGAACTAGTTGAAAGTGGGTTGCCCGAGCACGAGAAGAGTTTCAGACGCCTTTTAGGAGAGAGTGCGCTCCTAATCTCGGCCGGCACGATCACAACCGCACACATCCTAGCGTGGACTTCCTTCCACCTTATAAACAACCCTCAGATCATGAGCAAACTGCAAGAAGAACTCAAACCCGTCCTGAGCGTAACAGCTGACGGGGCGCCGAAATGGCAGGACCTCGAAAGGTTGCCCTACCTTGTATGGACAGCTTTCCTTTTCATTCTTCGATGCCGGGGGTTACTTCTTGTAAGGCGCGCAAAACTCTGGTGCGGCGTGCGCCCGCCTAACAACTATTAACCCTCGGACATCGAAGTAGTTGACAATAGCTAACGCTTTGAAATAGGGAGCTGTGGTAAAAGAAGGACTGCGGGTACGCTCAAAATCTGTCAAATTCTGGACGTGTGCTAATTCAGTGTTAGATAGCGTGCGGTGTCACAGGAAGGCTGGCCCGTGTGTTCCCTGACGATTGTCTCAAATACGGAGACCTAATCATTCCGCCTAAGGTTCGTTTGCCGTCGAGAAGCACGATCGTTGCTGCCCAATCATCCACTCGACCTCGATATGGCGCCTCAGCTAATCATCCCTGTTACAGACCGTCGTCAGTATGAGCACGTACTTCATGCACTACGATCCCACCATCTTCCCCGATCCATCCTGCTTCAAACCCGAACGATGGCTTGCCCCCGACGGAGCCCGTCTAGAACGTTATCTTACGCCTTTCGGAAAGGGTACTCGGCAGTGCGTTGGTCTAAAGTGCGTCTTCTCCGTCCAAATCCGACTACTAAAATCCAAATCTCGCTGACCTTGTCGTATGCCGCTCAGCCTCGCCTACGCCGAGCTTTACCTCACTTTAGCGGCCGTGTTCGCCCCGAGACAGTTCAATTTTGAGCTGTTTGAAACCGATGTTACGGATGCTGAGATACGCCATGAATATTTCATCCCACTCCCGAAACTGGATTCTAAGGGCATCCGAGTGATAGTGAACCCGATCGAGCTACCCAGCTCAAGAGAGGGCTAGAATTACCGGGGCCAACGGCGGTTAAGAGCATTTATACTCAATGCTGTGACAGAATATCTCATATTGCTTGCAATTGCTTCCGGGATCGAAGCTTCTGGCGCATACCCAATGAAACATGTATTTGATAAACTCCTCTCAACAAAGGCAAAGTTACACGACCGAAACAAGTTTTCTGTTCTTCGATCCCGAGACACATAAGTCTTGGATTCCCAGGCACCGACTATGTGAGCCCGTTGTTGCAGTGCATGCTCCGGTGAACATAGACAGAACTAGGCGAAATATTGAAAGGAAAAGAGCCTGGTGATTGTCATCTCTCACTCTGGGATTAAGGTGTCTTTTAGAGAACAGGCGTTCAAAACACAGAGCGTTTCCAGGTATCTCGGCTGAGCAACAGAATCATACGGTATGGTTCCAATGTACCGCTCACCCCCCTTCCTGCTACCCTGCCTTTGAGTCTCGATGGTAGACCTCTGAAACCAGCCCCCAAACCTCTTTCGTGATGAATCCTACACAGGTCCAGAGCAAAAATATTGCGAACCATCTGTTCCTAGCTCGTTGATTTGTCTAGACATTAGGAGAGTTCCGGCTTTACGGCTTTGCGCAAAAGCAGCAAGCAGGTTCATAGTTTCTTTGATGCTCTAGAGGCGTGATTGTACGCAACTACCCGTACAGCATACCTTTCAGCATGAAGCCAGCGGTGGCCAAATACTTCCTCTCCTTTGAGCCTCATGAAAGAGATGGAAACAGCAAAATCAGCGCAGAAGAAGCCAGAAGCTAGAGCATGCGGTATATATCTGACCGAAATCATCCGACCGTGTTGACTCCTCTCAGAACCATATCAACTTACAAAAGTCTGTCCTCTTTCAGCTTTGTTGTAGCATTTCTCAACCTCCAAGCAATTCAACAGCATCCCTTCATTTCAGGGCTTCATCAAAGTAAACCGCGATCTTCTTCTGCAATCATTCCGAGTGCTAATGTTGATTGTTCACAGTTGCTGCCACTATCGGCGGTGCATACCCACGAAACCCATACAGCCATGGAGTCAGCGTCAGCATCAAATCTCTTCAACCGTTCCAAGAAGGCAGGGACCGCCCCTCCCAGACTGAATGCCCCAGCCGAACTAGCCGCCCGAGTCGCAGTTCCCCCAGCTCCCCGCGTCAATCCGGTCGATATGCTACGTAATATCGACCCTCCTCGCCCCAACCAGTTCGAGCGCGAGTTCCCCATTCTCTGGCGGGGTTTGCGCCTGCTCTGGGTCCCTCTCGGATTCTGTCTTCAAGCTTTGGGCATCGTGATAGCACTGCTAGGTGTGTACTTGTCCGTGGTGGTTATGGCGAATGGAGGTCGTTCGGCAGGCGCTGTGGTGGACGTGGTTTATGAATGGGGAGGTTAAGAGGGCTATTGCGCAGTGGATGGATGGGTGGGTAGAATGGTGATGGGGGTGGAGCTGACTGGGCTTGTCGTTGGTCGAGCAGTTTGTTACGCGCTGATGAACTGCTGCGGGCGCGGATGTGGAAACGGTTTTAGAGGATTTGTGGTTGATTTGGGTTCGGGCGTTGGGTCGGTGAAGGGGATGTTGTTGAGTCTGGGCGTGGAGGGTGGTATGCATGGTCACCGAAAATATTACCCAGTCTTATTCGACTTCAAAGCGTTCGAAACGTCGTTGTCTCTGGACGACGACATTGAAGCGCTTGTTGAAATGTCCAGCGACGGGTCACTTCCCAGGGCGTTGATAGATTGACTACAGTATCCGAGATATGAGATAACTTACCTTCTTTCGTCTGGTTGATTGCAAGTGACATGCTAGCTGCCCATCGACCTGCCCCAATCCTCAGAACCCACGGATCCTCACAAGAGGTAAAGCTGCATAGGTCGAAGACCGATTTCTTTACGGCGGCACGGGCGTATGTCGTGAACAAGTTGCAAGACGCGCGAGTTCTAGCGGGATGTGGTTGCCGGCTGTCGGTGCGGTTGGTTTGGGAGGCTGGCTCGGCGCATGGTTATGCGGATTCATGATGGGCCTTTTCTCAGCGTCCGTTGGTCTTAGCGCGTTAATGAGGAATAGGGACGGGGCGGAGATGACTTCCTGGGCTTGAGTTACTTCCATTGATGTTGTAATAGATTTAACATTCGGGAACAGGGACATATCTTTGCACTTCAACTGGTCATTCCCTTGACTACGCGCAACTCGTTCGTCCGCTGTCAACGCGTTCGCTGGGCAGTATCACCCAGCCCGTTATCCCAGAGTCGGCCTACTTTTACGGTAACAGTTGTGTTGCTTGAATTTTGCTCCCAAACCACCTAACAGCGAGCTGTTTTTATCCTATTTCAATATCTGCACAATTGCTTTGAGAATCTCTCAGATAGTCACTCCGGGTTCCTTTCAACACAACCGAAAGCCGCTGCCAACAGCGACCTGAATTTTAAGAATACACCCTCATGCCGTCTTCCGTATATCATACAGAGAGGGAGATATCCTCTGCCTGAAATTAGCATCGAAGTGAGACATCAACCAACCCCTTATAAGCCCAGCAAGATCCTACCAAAACTACAACGGATGAATGGCCACGCGGTAAAGATCAGATAGGCCCTGATAACGCCGCCATACCACGCCGTGAAGGGTAAGATGTCGCCACTTCGAAACCCGGAGCAAACCACTTCAGTGTGGTTTCGTAGTCGCCCACCTCTCCTATGAGAGCTGGGCGGTGAGCTTTTGCTCCACGTGTGCTTGAGCTTTTACTTTTTAATCCTTTTGTCTGATGAGGAAAGCATATTGCTGAAGATGATTGCATTGTGAATGGTACTGAAGCTCTTGCTTGTGCTGACCGTTTGTTGATTATGTATATTAGAGGTTAAGTCACTGATTTTCACTTTTTTGCTATTGCTAAATTTACCCACCGCTCGAACCCTATGCAAGCTTAGATCGACAATATACATCTAGCTGGACTGTGGGTCGCTTTTGTGTGATGATCAACGCACCACTGAAAGAACCTCGCGAACCTGGTAATCCTTTTCCGTCCATTTTAACATCTCTTTCAAACACTGGAAGCGAATGCCGAACTAGGCCTTGTCCTCTTGCGAGCGTGTGAATCTTTAGTCCAGTCCTTCATTGCAGCTCTTCTTCCTAATCCGTTGTCATGAAGCCGCAGCTGCTGCATCTTGACCTCTGCCGCCTCTGTATCCACCGCCCCTATGCTCACCTCCTCTGTGCTCACCACCTCTATGCTCTCCACCCCTACCGCGACCTCGATATCCATCACCGCGTCCGCCGCGGTATTCGCCTCGCGGACCACCTCTTCCTCCACGACCACGTCCCCCATGGAACTCCCCTCGTCCTCTCCCACCTCTGCCTCCTCTTGCATGCACAACCTCCCGGAAACCGTCTCCAGCTTCTTTGGTAGGTATAAAGCTGTCAGCAGCTGCAGGCGCTTGGACCGGCGCATCATCAGCCCAGCTTTGGGTACTGTTGTTGGGCGGAGGAGTAGGGCGGCGTTCCGTCTCTGCAGGGTCACGAGGAGCGACAGATACCCAGCTGTCACTCAGGGTGTTCGTGGCCTCGGCGCCTTTACTGTCCCAATGCTCTTCAGCTGCGGCATTGGCAGCACCAGCATCAATTGTTGCCTGCTCCGGGGCACTGGTTGGCTCCTCACTAGCATTCGTACCATTTACTATAGTGGCATCGTTTTGGATTTCAGTGGGCGTAGCGTGAACGATCGTGGGGTCTGTTTCGGCAAGGGGAGCGGCAGGCTGCACCTCAGTAGCAGCTTCGATGGCTTCAGGCTCTGTCTCAGCGGGCACAGCATCCGGCACGGCAGGCTCTTCGGCAGTGGTAGGAGCAGTGTCGGCTTGCGCGACATCTTCAGCCCAGGCTTCCTCCATAGCGAACGGCGAGTAAGCCAGACAACTCTGCTTGATCTGGGAATCTGTAGCACGAGTCAGCAAGAGGAATTGGCCACGATAACTGATTCGGTCAGAAACAGACTAAGAAGCAGAATACATACAGGTGACCATTAAGATGGGCCCTTCAGTAGATGGTACACCCTCGTCCGCACCCTCGATGATCTTTTCTGCTGCTGCCACCGCGTTTACATCACCGCCATATACCAAGAGCAATGCTCCCTCAAAAGCCTTGCTCTCTTCCGACTCAGAATCCTCAAGCTGTCTACGAGCCGCTGCTGCCCTCAAGAACTTGGAGAAGATGAGGAGGCGCTGCCGTCCTTCCTTAAGCGCTTCAGCTTCCGCCTCAGCTTTCAAGGCACTTCTTAACTTGTCCAATTCATCCTTGTGAGCTGTTTGCAGTGCTTCCTTCTCCGCCGTCAGCCGTTGTTGTGCCTCCTGATCGAACACCCTGTACTGAGACAGCTGTTCTTCGAGCTGGGTGAGGCTAGCTTGCAGGGCTGGCTTTTTGAGGGCTTGCGCTTTTTGGTCTTGGTTGATCTTCCGTGCGGCTACAAGCTCGTCGAGAGACTGCCCTGGGTTTTCGGCAATGATGGAATCAACTTTTTGACCGGCGTTCTGGTGGAATCCACATTAGCTTTACGGTCGTCTTTGGCTGCAGTGACTTGTGGTGGAGGCAATAAGAAACTTACAAGTTTCTTATTAACATTGCGAATATTCCTGCACGTATAAGTCTTAGCATGTATCATCGCAGTATTTGTGTTCACCTGTAGGCGCTTACTTCTGTAGCTCCTTGATATACGGGCTTTCAGTGTGACTGTCTGCACCATTTGAGGTTGGTTCAGCTGCGGGAGCCTCGCTGCCCGGTGCGGCATCTGAAGGTCTGTGGTGAGACGCATTGGAACTCGTCGGTGCATCGGCTTCAGACTTAGGCTTGTTCTCTGCTTTTGCTTTCTTCTTTCGTGCAGACTTGGACTCTTGTTTCGCTGCGGGATTGCTACCTGTGTCTGCGGACATTGTGGGTGATTCTGAAGCCATCTCCAACTGGAAGATCTGATAAAATACCGAAAGAAAGGATTGAAATGAGTTAGATGTCTTGTTTAAATGCTCAGAGAAACGGAATATTTTGTGGGAGAAGTCTTGCTGTAAAGGCCAAATGTGAGATTCACGTTTCCCGCCTGTTCGCGTGCTGCTCACGCGAATGTGACGGGAGGTGCCTTGTGCCTGCCAAGACGCTATTCCGAAACGGTGCACATCAATCGCGGTACACCGTACACCGACATCGTCACTGGGCCCGTCGTGAAGCCAAAGCACTTCACCATCTGGCTGCCATATCGAGCGAAGTGAGTAAAAGTACTAGCTGACTACCTAGGCATACAGGCGGGTGACCCAAAGACACCTCCCACAAAAGCTAAGCGGCAATACAACGCTCGCAACTACTAAGTGTCCTATTACGGGCCTTTAATAGCTAGAACCGCTGGTCCGCTTGTAACAGATTTTTTAGCTATTAATGCTTATATATCCGAGGATTATAGTGTTAAATGCTACGTTGGATTGTAGTGTTGTGGTTTCGGTTCAAGTTCATCCCCTTCGTCCTTCATCCTTCGCTGCCGTCGACTATCTCAGCCGGAGAAAACTTTGATATTTGAAAAGACTTCGTCGTTAAAGTCATTCTGTTCACAACAACGCTCTCTACTGCTTCCTAAAAAGGCTTACGATAGGCGTATATAAGACAAATCTCCTTCGCCAAGTCCAAGTCATGAATTGTTAGCACTCCAACTTCCATCGAGCGAACGCGAAACTAGCGTTTCAACATCGTTTTTCAAAAAATAATATTGCAGCGAGAAAACATTTGTGTGGGTGGAAATTGCGGGCAGAGTATGCGTCGTGTCCGCAATACAGAGCAAGTTAGCGCTTGACGAGAGGCGAGAACATTGCCGACTATTGGTAGCAGCATTTTCAGCACATCACATACATGTGAGCCAAACATATCCGATCAAGATGCGATTTGCGGTGCGATATACCTAAGTTTTCTCTGTACAGACGATAAGATCATATGCTCGGAGTGGAGATGGGATCCCGTCTCATCTAGCTATATCTGAAACAAACCGTCACAAGCATAACGATCTAATAACCTGTACTCTGATCACACAACAATATACCGCCCCTTTCGGAAGAAAAGTTGACTCTGTGTTCGCACAACAAAGCGAACGCGGACGAAATGAGTCCATCAACCAACAGCAGCGTCAAGAAGATATACTAGGGGTGTCTTCAATGATATCGTTAAGGTATAACTACACACTCATTATAAGCAGCAGTGCTAGTATGATGAGCACTTTTCGAACGAGATGCGTATGATGGACGCCGGGAGGGGAATGTACTTGATCCTCCTTAGTAATTTACCCCTATCAGGATCAGAAACATTGACGAACTTTGTAGTAACACGGAATTCATAATTTACATATCAAATCCGGCCGGGATTTGGGTGTGTTCATTAAAGCGAAAAATCGTTGTTTGGAATTATTCTCTATAAAAGATTCCTGTATATACACCGATTCGTACTGTACTGGCTGTTGACGACCAGGAAGAGATTTGCCCGGCTTTCTATCAATCCGCCATCTGAGGTCGCCACCTCGGGAGGTCGAGTACCCAGCGCCATTGACGAAGAGTCACACGCCATTAACAAGCTCATGGACTCGCTGCGCCGTTGTGCCTTCTCGGAGCTCCCTGAAACACGCCTAACCTTCTTCGCACACGTCCTACGGAGGTATGGTAACATCAGCACAGACGTCTAGCCACCCCGCTGCGGCGATGTATTGACGGCGTGGATCAGCCGTCATAATCATGACGGAAGCTTCAGCCATGCACGCTAGCTTCCCACAATCGGGCGTAGCAGGCGTGACTCTCGATCCCAGCTCGACGCACGGAAGTTAGCCAAGCTCTCCAGGGCCCGCTCATGGCTTCAATAATGACCTGCTTCTAATAATGAGGGAGGCCGACATATGCTAATCGCTGGGCTGTCCCACTTTCCTCACGTCCTTTCTTCCATCTCCCAACTCGGTCTCCACATTCCCTTCACTCTGCCCTTCGACTTACCCTCAATCGCTATGGGGAAAAACGACACTACCGCGGCTGTCAACGAGGTCGAACTGGAGAGTAATTCCACACTTAGCCCGCTGCCGCCTGCAGAACTACAAGCACCGAGATGGCCATCGCAACCGCAGCCTTTAAAGGACACCCGGACTGTTCCTTTCTTAACGAACATGTTTGATACTGCGCTGTGTCTGATGCCGATTATCCTCATGCTCAAGACCGGGCTCTGTATATTTGCAGGCCACAAACAGAAGATTGAGGGGGACCTCCTCGTATTTGGCTTTGGAGTTCATCCTCTGACAAAGTTCCTTAATGAGATCAACGCACAGGTACGTACATGGATATGGCTTTTACGTATGACCGTCTCGGTCAACACTTGGCTCACCGTGTTTGACAGCTCCCCACTGCCTTCACTGTCATATTTGTTACCATAATGACGACTTTGCTCAAACTCCTCACTCTCTGGAGAGCTCAGCGGGGTGCTTCCGTTGTAACGCTGGAACAATATCAGGCGAGAGTGAGCTTACCGAGTACGATTAAAACTGTATTGACTCCACGGGCTTTAACTCTACAAAGTCTTGGTCTTGTCATTATCTGGTGCTTCTACTATCTTGGTTCTCAGGCCTCTGCCCGTGAATTTACCCTCCAACAATCGGGCCGAGAATCCAAGTTTCCAATCTGGGTTCCACAATTCGGCAAAGCTTCGGTCCTCGTCGATGGTATGTTAGCGGCGCAACGTGCTTTCATTAATGGGGATTTCCTGAGAGATATCTCCGTCGCCTAGAGCCTGGAGCGTGCGCAAGGACGCCTTGAAACGATATGATCTCGCTGTTCACCCACTTATACCACTTCCCAGCGAATCCCCTTCTGGTAAGGTATCTAAAGACAAAGTCACGCTTAGTGTAGGGCTGGAAGGGATTCCGCAACTCACCAACTTCCAGTCATCCTCATTTCTGGTTGGCAAGTATGAGACTCAGATGTCGTACTTCAACGTAACGTGCAACGAAATGCGCTGGTTGGCTAACGCGAGCCTGGAATTACCAACAACTCAGACCCTGGACCTTGCACCTCTCGACGACGATTCGGCCAGAAGACACAGCAACTACAGCTACCCTCGGGGGTTCCTATTTCGTAGTAAGGGCTTTGGTGGC
The DNA here is from genome assembly GCA_021030975.1 of Lichenothelia convexa. Classification (NCBI taxonomy): domain Eukaryota; kingdom Fungi; phylum Ascomycota; class Dothideomycetes; order Lichenotheliales; family Lichenotheliaceae; genus Lichenothelia; species Lichenothelia convexa. The sequence goes on along the minus strand of JAGFMK010000408.1, from coordinate 7,419 downwards.
ATCAGCTCCATGACTTGTGACTTAACTATGGTTTCCTTGAATCTGACCATCCACTGCGCAGAGGGGAACTGTGCGGTCATGGAGTTCGGTCTTGATTTGGACAACGGCAACATGGACTCCAACAGGACACCATTCGATGACACTACGCTTTTCACATCATTCCTTTAAAAACTTGCACTTTCTAGTGGATTACCGCCAGATAATGCAACTTCCTCGCTACTGGAATTCGCCTGGGCAGGGGCCTATGTGTCGGAAAACTCGAACCTGGTTAACATGACCGAGATGTACAACCCTTCACAGGGGAGCTCGGAAGATTGGCTCTATCCAACGGTTCAGGATGTCATCAATACTTACTACATGCTCTATCTTAAGTACGGCGTCTACGTAGAATTCCCAGAGCACATTCCAGAAACCCAACTGAGCGGGAACCTCACTCAGAGCGGCAACTGGACCATCTCCACGATGAACGGAGCCGCATGGGTACCAAACTATCGCATAACCATCGCTTGGATCGTCATGGACTTCATATCGTGTTCTATCCTTCTCGCTGCTGCCATCATATCCATATTCTTGAGGTGGACAACCATTGCTCCTGACATCTTTGGCTACGTCTCCTCAGCCACGCGAGACAACCCGCATATCCCGTACCTGAGGGTGGCTCTTCACTCTCGGATTCGAGCGCACCAGGCAGATGAGAGGGGTGAAGATAAAAATCACGGATGTTTCTCCGGGTAGTGAGGTAGGAAGGGTCGGGGTGGCATTGGCGCGTCCTGGTCTATCAAACGGGGGCGCGCCATCACCACCGAGGCTGCAGAGGGACAGGTCTTATCTTTGATGTGGGCTACACGGAGATGGTTAAAGTTGTTCTTGGCTTCGTGTGAGGCGATTAGAATCTGGATATATTGACTTCAGTTCTTTTGCTGGAAGTTCCTATGTTGACCAAGGCCTCGGTTACTTTGTAGCGCCTTGGGAGACCGCCCGGAGTTGTTAGATACGAATTGGCCCGTGCGAGCTTCGTATTTCAGCAGAACGGCATGTGAAGAAGGACAGTATGCGGAAGGGAACATTATGTGAGAGAAAGAGTATGTACTCAGGTCTACGATAGAAAGGATTTTAGGGGGCATGGATGGACGAAGCTGGTGCGGGAGTCGAACGCATGCCAGATATGTCAGTCTGTAATATACTTGATATTCATGGAAGTAGAGGAATACTAGCTGCGGCTGGAGCCGTTTGCGGGGACCCCGCAATCCAGTTTCAGAGCACCTGGCAGCCACTTAGGTGAGTCAGGGACGAGGCACCAAAAGTCTCCATGACGATATAACATAGTATCTTGCTTAGCGCGGGAGAGCCTCGACTGTACTGATTCTCATCGAGATTAGTGGCATCAATGTGTTGGAGGGGTTGATGGAATCGAGCGTGTTCTTAGAATTCTGCTTCCGCTTGATTCCAAATGCTTCCGATGTTGGCTTAGCACGCATGATTCCAAAACAAACTTCGATTCCATTACCTCTCCCAAGACGTTATTGCCACTCTTTCTCATCTGCTGATATTGTGTTCGCCTCCGGTCGATCACCGTCGCCGTGATACAAAAAGGCTTTTGTGACATTATCTTGTTCCTTTGCGTTGCATAATGCTTTGGCGACATTGATCATAACATGGCCGGATCCACGCCGATTATATCGAAAGAGCAGCGGAGAAGGATCTTGAGGGTGCTCTTCATATCACTGTTACTGGATCTGGTCTGTCTTAGTATCACTTGCTGGACCGCTCTAGAATCAACTAATACGGTCTACTGTAGATATCGTTCACGTTCATCCTTCCTCTCTTCCCCAAACTCCTCGAATTCTACCAACACCTCGAATCGCCGTCTGCCAATCCAGAGAACCCTACACTTCTCACCCGGATTCTGAGCGTGCTAAACACCTACAAGAACTCCTTCGCCAGACCCATAAACTCTCGCTACGACATCGTCCTTCTCGGCGGCGCTCTCGGCTCTCTGTTCTCCTTCCTCCAAGCCATCGCTTCGCCAATCATCGGCACCCTCTCCGACAAGTATGGCCGCCGCACCGCACTCCTCTGGTCGATGGCCGGCAACATCCTCTCAGTCGCATTGTGGGTGGCCGCTGTAGATTTCCGGACATTTCTCGCGAGTCGGATTGTGGGAGGATTGAGCGAGGGTAATGTACAACTCGCGCTGGCTATTGCTACGGACATCAGCGATGAGCAGCAGCGTGGAGCGACCATGGCGCTGGTCGGAGTCTGCTTCAGCATTGCGTTCACATTTGGACCGGCATTGGGCGCGGCATTGGCGAACGTGACGACTGTGGCTGCGAATCCGTTTGCTACGGCTGCTGGGTTCTCCCTGTTCCTCATCGTCACCGAGACATTGTATCTGTACTTCAAACTTCCGGAAACGCACGTTACCTCGCGCGGACCCAATAGCTCAGCTGATAACCTGGCTAATGGATCGACCGAGAAATCTGACAAAGAACAGCCTCTGCAACCAACTCGACGGACAAACACCCACCTCATGTTGAACATGACACATTTTCTGTTTATCCTGTTCTTCTCCGGCATGGAGTTCTCGCTACCGTTCATGACCTACGACCTTTTCGGCTACGACTCCCGCCGAAACGGCCGTCTCCTAGGGTTCATTGGTCTCATCGCCGCTTTGTTGCAAGCCTCCGTAACACGGCGACTCCATCCTCTGCGGGTAGTCCAGCTAGGTGTGGCGAGCTGCGCCCTCGCCTTTTGGATACTGAGCAGGTTGACCACCGAACGCGGCCTGTACGCGGCTGCAGCACTATTGGCAGCGACAAGCGCCACAGTTGTCACGGGGTTGAACAGCTTGAGCAGTTTTGAGGCAGGGAGGGAAGAGCGGGGAGGGAAGCTGGGAAATCACAGGAGCTTCGGTAAGTTTACGAGCCTGGTTCTGCGAAAGTGCACCAATTTCGCGCTTGCTTGGATGACCTGCTAATCGAGACTTGCTATTAGGCCAGGCCGGACGCGCACTAGGGCCTCTAATCTTTTGCTCCTTATACTGGTGGGCTGGACGGGGCCTAGCATATCAGATAGGCGGAGTGGGAATGGTAGGAGTTTGTGGACTCGTATTTTCAGGTCTAAAGATGCCACCAATATCGGCCGCTGCAAGGGCTAAGACTAAGACCAGTACATAGATTTTGAATTCAAGAAGAAATACCCATCGTATCTATTCATAGCAGGTGCGGAAGGCGCCTGTCGAGTTTCCTACTGGGAGAGATAAAGAGAGCAAGTCTGAACCCGTTCAGCCTTGATGCAGGTTACCAGTCTATCTGCAACGCACATAAGTTTGCACAGACCGGGTTTCTTATCATTGCATAATTCAGTCAGAAGTGCAATGTCGCCCATAACGTGACAGTAAGTCCAAACAGAGGACTTTTCGAGATAAACAAGAAGCGTTACCGGTTTATGTATGTAGTTTCGACCGCGTAACATTTACCAAAACATAGGTTGCTATATTCAAAGGCAAGATTGAAGAGACGGACAGGCAACATCTTATGGAATTTGGAGGATCCATGCGCCCGTATGCCCGACGAGAACCATTCAGGAAGCACGCAGGAAGGATATATTCTGTACACCAGCTCAAATCGGGGCTCACAATTGACGGACGATCTGGCCTCATCGATGGCGTTACGAGGCAACTGGCTGAGTGTGCTTCCCAAGGACGTGGTACCAGACCGGATTGATCCTGAGGAGAGTATGTGGAGCGCATAATGATAGTTTACGGCTGCATCACCGCTGCGTCTCGGATCAGCAGCATCTTTCGAAGGGATAAGATTATCATCAGGATGCTTTCACCAACTGCATCACCGCCGCGTCTCGAATCAGCAGTATCAGCATCTTTGCATACGGACACTATCATCATCAGCGCGCTTTCACCACTACTGATTTTATGCTCAACATCGTGCCACTGTGTATTTCTTTATCTTCCTGATCAACAAAGTAGTGAAAACCTCCCCGTGGAGTTTTCACCTCGCCTACGAAGCGTGATCTGATAGGTCGTTCTTTTGACACCTGAACGATGTCTGGTCTTTGCGTCTCAGGAAGGCATGCGTTGTCGTGAACTAGGAAACTGGAGTCGCGGAACTGGGCGTCGCGTTTCTCCTTCACACGTGAGGACTTAGCATTACTCTAAGGACGCAACTTTTTCCTGGTTAAAGTCCTCTCTGGGGTGACTGAGAGACTGGAACGTCGGGGCGAATTTTGTTAGCTTAGGTAGTAATACGGCGAGCATGGGGCTAGGTATTAGGAGCAGGGAGTTAAGATAGAAGAGATGTGTTGGGTTTTCTTTGATAATGTGCTTCGATCTTCTTATATCGGCTATAACAGTCCTCTATAGGTGTGAGCCAGGTACTGTTTAGAGAGTGCCGAACGATATAGCGCTTGCCTAGACCGCGGTTTTTACACAGATCGAAGTACTTCTGTGTAGTAGATAGAATGACGAAATCGTTAGCACCCGATAGATTACCTTACGTTCGCAACAAGTAGAGATGATCTAGTCACTTTTAGCTCGCTGAAGGATAACAGTATCCACCTCACTTATACATTGTACAGTAATAGAACCCACTGTGGCCCAGAAGGCTTGGCCGAAGTATCCATCTTCGCGGTAGACCATGTGTTCCCGGGGCACCTGGACCTTCGTTTTACTCAATCGAGGATAGACATATTGACATTGAATAACAGCTTAACGATGGCGGTAACACAAAAATGTGTGAGAGATACGAGCACACGAACAAATATCACGAACCCATTGTGGTGGCGAAGGACAAGCATTACAGCTCAGCGAATGCTACAAGAGGTAGCGAGCCAAGCGTAGCAGATGATGCCCGGAAAGCAGTCGACGAGCACAACAACACTGTGCTCATCGTGCCCTCGCGAAAGCACACCTGCGGTCACTACTGGTCCAACAGCAAACGAGGTGAAATCATGATACAAGAGGGTAAGCCGGTGGACAACATCATCCTCGAAACGTTCTCATCGCCATCATTTCAATGGTCATCAACATCGCGATCGTTCGTTGTCCTCGTCATCACGAACTGTGCATCTTCATCAATCTGATGATACAGATGGTGCTGCGCGAAACGTACTATCTTGCCGAGAACATATTTCGTCGTCGTCGCAACCTGTCGCGATGTTGCACCACTCTCGAACAGGGATGTTGTGTTTGTGCATACCATGTGAAGCATCAACCATGTTGTGACTTTATACAGTATCAAATTCAGTGACAGTAAGCTTTCTGCTCCTGTACGCAGAAAAACTGATGTATTTCCCTAATAATAATGGCTACTTCGCTGGATTCCGGCTGAAGCGAGCGGAAGGGAGCTGGGCCTCCATGAGAAGTTGCAACACTATGCCTTCAATCTTACGCCAGTAATTGCTTTGAGCGCGGGACCTGGGGGCAATCAATTGCGGGGTAACAGAGACAGTATCTACAAAATTAGGTTGAACGCCGGATCTGCTCAGAACCGCGCTCAAAGTTTGCATGGACGTGCTGCAGAAGCTTGATTTTAGGTAGGGGTGAGAGGGTTGCCTACGATCCACTCTTGCATAGAGCATGCCAATCTGCTTGGAGCTGCTTGAGGGCCTGTGTGGATTTCTACGCGTATGCACACGCATTTGGACCCATTCGGATGAATATCCAAGGTGGTTCTAATACTAAGAGATAAAAACAAAAGTACCCGGCGCCAGCTTGCATTTGCAGCACACAATGAGCGTCAATCGTCTTTTGTTGCCGAGGAATCAATAGCGTCCGTACTATTCATACACTCTACGGTAGTAGAATCCGCCATGGGGTCCGTTCTCCGAGAAGACCTGAACCAGAGAATTTACCTCGCGCTAGACCATGTAACTCCAGGGCGACTGGACCTTTGGCTTTATTGTTTGGGCATAGGCAAATCGACATTGAACGACAGTCCAAAGGGCGATCTCAGGCTCTGCCATCCTTCGATCCACAGTGATGCTCCTATACTCCCAAATGCCGCTGAATCACGCAACAGTGTGAACAATCTTGGGGCATCACGGCTTTACCGCTTCTTCTTCCCAAACTTCTTCGATTCTGTGAAACCACCATGTCAGCACCTGTTCTCTAGCCTCACTGCTCGTGCTCTCCTCTTCCTCATCCATCGTCCGTTTCCTTGGCCTACTCATCTCAATCAAAGAACAGGCTCCACATACCTTCCTTAGTCTTCTTCTTCTTCGGCGCCCCCTTCCCTCTACTCTTCGCCAACGTCACGCTATCAATCCGATCCTCCTCCGCATCATCCCACGTCTCAAGACTCGGATACGCATCCATAAGCGTCTTCATGCTTACGGGCCGGCGAGGGTAGTAGGCTGCTACTGAGAGACCCTTAAGGCGCTGGCGCAGGACGGAATTGCCCAGGCGGAGGCGGTTGGGGTTATAGGTTGTGTTGAAGATGCGGCATTGGACCTAGAATCGTTAGATGAGCCTCATTAGTCAAGTGAGCGACGGAAGAATTGAGCGATTTCACAGTGGAAAGGCTCCGCATGTCGCGAGAAGTGCGATACAGCTGGGGTTCCGCAGTCGGAAAGGGCACAATTGCCCATAAAACGAATGGAAGGGTGAGCGTTTCTTACCTTCATGAGGTCCAATACCCGCGACCTAGGCACAGCCATCTCGACTACCGTCGAGAGCTTATCTATGGACCGTCATGGAGATTGATCATGCTCTGAGGATGCGTCGCTAGGATGTTCGACAACCTCGCGCGCCGTTGGCGCTTGCTGCGTTTGATGACCAAACTCTATTCTCCACTGCAGCTATAAACGCCAGCCCATGCCGATCCACCATATCAATTACTTCACATCTTATTCATGCCATAAGCTATTAGACCTGCCTTCGGTTTTTACGTCTATCCTCTTATTACTGAAAATGAGCCCTGCGCCGGTTCCCTCGTATTCACTGGATGACAAGAAGGTATTAAGTTCCAGCTCTTAAATATACTTACCGTTTCCTTACTCTGTAATCCCAATATGGCTGGCAAGCGTGGACTAGACGAACCGTCAGACCTGCATGTTCACAAGAGGCAGAAACAGAAACAGAAGCATCTCCAAAATCGCCGTCCCACGTCTGGGTCGAAGCCGAAAAAGCCCAATCACGCCGTGCAGCCTCAGCCAAATCAGTCTGCACAATACACCACGGCTCCGCACAGCATCGCGGACACGGTAGCTATTCTTACCTCTCTCTGGGACAAGATCGAATCCAGCCGCGCTTCCATAGAAGAGCACGCCGCATTCTTAGGAAAAGACACCCTGAACGCTCTGAAAACCGTCTGCCAGACCGCCAAAGCCAAACCCCTCGCCCGCACCCTCCTCGACACCCACCGCCCCGAAACAATCCCCCTAACCACCATCGCTCCCTACTCC
>JAGFMK010000407.1:0-27113 GCA_021030975.1 Lichenothelia convexa | reverse complement strand
ACTTTTAGCTCACACCTCAGACATAAAAACCGCCAATTGTTTCTTGTTTCTTTATGCTTCTTTCACAAGAATAGCTAGCCAAGCAGCGGAGCCACAATGTTACCGTGCTCTCTCTTCGCAATGCTTGCGCATGTCGCAGCGGCCGTGCCACTTACGTGCCAAGACAATGCCAGCAGTAATGTTACATATCCAATTGTGAATCTGGGCCCGGCAGGATCGTACATGGGCATTCTTCAGAATAACGGAACGTAAGTGATGGCTTCGCTTTGTTGCTCTGTTAAAACCTTCGGCTGATGTGGAAACCTTTGCACAGTGTACAATCCTGGAAAGGTATTCCCTATGCTCAACCTCCTCTTGGAGAGCTTCGCTTTATGCCTCCTCAACCACTTCCTCCGCAATCATCATCATTAGTTAACGTAACAACAAATCCGGATCGTTGTGTTCAATTCTCCCTTGCCCCGTATGGCGTACACAATGCCTACCTTGGACCCGGTACCCCAGGACAGGAAGATTGTCTCAAGCTCTATATCTGGCAGCCAGCAAAGGTTAAGGAAGGCGATAAGCTACCAGTCTTGGTCTATATTCACGTTAGTCTGCGTTTATACAAATTGACGATAGTGCAGCTGACTGTTTGATTTTAGGGTGGCGGGCTTATCTTTGGTTCAGGTGCCCAGGACGACTTCGGTGACTGGGTTGGGCATGATCAGAAGTTCATTGCAGTGAGCATGAGCTACCGGCTCGGTATTCTCGGTTTTCTCAATCATCCGGACCTGCCTTCGGCAAATGCCGGCCTCCTCGACCAACGCATGTCCATGCTTTGGGTCAAGCAGAATATCGCTGCATTCGGCGGAGATCCTGACCAGATTACTCTAATGGGCCAATCCGGCGGAGGATGGGCCGTCGCAGCGCAAATGGCTTTATATGATGGTGATAACAACAACACCTTCCAGAGAGCTATACCACGATCAGTTCAACGGGAGCCAATGTTTAACACAAATGAATTGAAGTTGCGTAATGCAGCACTCTTTCAACACATTAACTGTACGACTGGTCAAGACCAGCTTGCTTGCTTTCGCAATGCCTCCGATGCCGTGCTTGTCACAGCCTTTTGGAGCTTTTCGACCGTCCTGGGGACAGAAGGGTGAGTGAAAAGCACGCTAGATTGCCATTTCAATGCTAAGGTTTATATGTCAGGATTTTTAAGGGCCAACCATTTGGTTATCAAGGAAGCTTCGGGCCTACGATAGATAATATCACACTTAGTGATTCTGTCACGCGTCTTTTCAAGCAAGGGAAGCTTGCCAACGTACCCACTCTTGTTGGTTCCACGACCGATGAGGGATTTGACGGTTATGTCAATGCCTCACAGGAAAATCCTACCCCACAAAACACCACTGTACTCGGGCCAAGCACCAATAGAATCACTAATCTCACGGACGCGCAGGTGAACGAGATCGTTCAGTTCTATCCTGTCAACGCCAGTTACGGTTCAACTGCGCCGGATAATTTTTTCTTGGACACATTCCATGCGTACTGGATGGCCCTTGGTCTCTTCGGAGAATCTGGGATCTTTGGGTCTGAGAGACTGATAGCCAGATGGATGAGTGCTAAATATGAGAGGCAGAGGGTTTGGTCATACCGCTTCAACGCACCCAGTGAGCTTTTGGAGTATTAAAAGTAAGATGAGTCATTACTGACTAAGAACGTAGGGGTTGGAATGAACTATTCCGGATCACCTTATACACTTGGTCCTGTGGAACATTCTTCGGATAATAGCTACCTAGAGACTCCTCTCGAGCAGATGACGAGTTTTGAGCGAGCTGTCGCCCTTGAATTCCGTGCCTACTTGAGCTCTTTCATCCGTTTCGCTGACCCAAATCAAGAAAAGCTTGATACTTCGCCATTTTGGGCTGAGTATGGCAGTCTTGGAGATATCGTTAACTCACCGGTTCGCTTACTTCCCCAATTTGCATTCAGCAGCAATGCCAACAAGAGTTATCCAACAAGTACGCAGCTAGAAGTCGCACAAAAGGCAGGTTTGGAGAGAACCGATTACTGGCAGTCAGATCCTATCCTTGATTCCATCAGGTTCTAGAATCTAGATGAGGGTAGAATGCAGGAGCAACTTCCTGTCAAGTCAGTATAGTGCGAAGCGCAAGGTAACTGTCGGCATCTATTTGCCAATTATGGACGCTATTAGTCCCGAAAATAGATCAGATAAGGCTCCTTAATATTCGAAAAGTGTTCCTTGATATAAGACCAGCATTTCGTTTTCTCTTATAGTAATAATAATGCTTATCGCGATGGTCTGAGATCATCTGTGTAAGCGCCAGTAAGGACGTACCCGTATCTACCCTTGTCTACTTGCTTAGCTGGTACTTCTTGTAGAAACTCCAGGGTGTGTTACACACGAGAAGGAAGTTCTTTGATTACTTGTAAAGCATGTACATCGAAATCATCATTGACCCTTGCCATCAAGTTGTTCTGCCAGCTTGCGGAAACGTCCATAGCTTTTCTTCGATCAGGAATGGGAGGCTTTGCGGACAGCCTGACTGTCATGACTATCGATGGGCCACGAAGGGTCTAGAGCTATCATTCCTCCAGATCGTGGGGAATAACGGTGACTACGGCACGGCGAAAAGACTTTCGTTAGTTGCAACAAGGTTCAAGGCGTGCTCGTGCCAAAAAGGATGCCACTGGTGGCGGACAACTCTGTTTGATCATGCCTTCTATCTACCATATCTAAGCTAGAAAGAGTCTGGATAGCTTGAAGGTGTCATGTGAGGATGTAGGCCCATGTTGACGGCATTACAGAGCTGCTTAGCAAGGAAATTTTTGTATTGGATCTCCGCCTACTGTCTGTGGAGATATCTCGCCCCATGTAGATCTTAGGCATCCAGCTAGAGTTGGTAAGGTCTATATGGGGTATACCAGATTCACCGTGGAGAATTTTCCCTAAGAGTGAACAAGTCTTGTCACATGTCGTGGTCAAGAGAGATATGCAGACTGGCGTGCTTCAAGGGCTTGTTCGATGACGATCTTCTGCCTCGAGGCATGTTGTAGCACGGGAGACATTGGCGGAGGCGAAGTGGACAGAGAAGGAATGACGCATGTCAAAAGTTGGACTCCTGTTCGCGCTAACGGGGGCATATTCTGCATAATCTTGGACCTAGACCCATAAGCGAATGCTCGCGTGACACTTGAGCGCCAAGAACACAAGTTTCGATCCATCTGGGGACTGGAAATCCGGGAGCGTATTAGGCATGATGAGCACGGTATTCTACATAAAACCAACAAAGAAGTGAGGGTGACTCCTCGTGGCATTTTGATTGCCTTTTAACACCTATCGGCGCAGTACGGAATCCTCAAAGATACCTATCCTGGGCCCCAGTACAGGTCGGTCTTAAGCATCACATAGAACTGCTGAAATTACTGGTCACCTTTGGAGCATTGCTTAGGTGATACAAGTGGGCACTCTCTGATGTAGGGTCATTCAAGTGACAGAATATGGCAACGGTTGAAGGGTCACTTGTAGCGGCAATTGTGTAGAATAGTTTGTAAATCTTGAGCAAAGCATGGTCAATCAGACTTCAATCTGCCATTGCCTCCCTAATTACTTGTTCAGAAGCGTCGTGGGATGATATACACGAAACACCTGGGGGGCTACATTCTTTGTGCTCAATCTGCACAGATGGTTAAGAATACATGAGCGAGCAAACAGTACTTAGATCTTGCCCCGGCTTAAGAACTTCACCGGAACGTCGACCAGCTTGCAACGCAGATATTCCGCCAAATTCTTGCCTAGCACGTCGTATGTTGAGCTAGATGCCACACCTCGGTCGAGGTGATCTTTCAGAAGGAAATGGACAGCTGAAATTGGTTAGTCATGTTGGATGGACTTCAATAAGGCCACATACCCCAGATATTTGGAAGCTCGAAACGGAAGATTGGCTTCCCGGTGTCATCTTCGTTGAGCAGTTGGCGGACTTTATCAACGGTTAGGATGCTTTGAAGCCACTCGTACTCATCGGCATCGCGAACAAAAAACCCGACGTTGCAGTCCGAGCCCTTGTCACCCGATCGGGCGTGAACAACGTAGCCCAACGGTACCCTCTGCGTCGGACCGAAAGAGGAGAGGTTCCGAGGGTTCGCGGTCTCATATGTGCTCTGGCTATATAAGAAGTCCCGAGTATCGGTAGGAGCAGCGATAGGAATCTCGAGGTTCTTTGCTGGAATGTGACAGACGTGCTTCACGTTACTCTGGGACAGCAATGCCACCCAGTACTCATAGTAAGGGCGTGGGGTGGCTTGTCTCGCATCCACGGCAAATGTAGCTCCAGGATAGCTCTGCATGATGGTATCCGTAATTGGGCGGAAAAATTTTGCAGTTGCCAAATCTTCTTCGTTCCTTGCCTGGGCAAAGATACGGAAGTCAACGGTAGCCGCATCCTGGTTCTTGGGGTCAACCGGGCAGCTACCGTTGGTTCGAAACTTAAGACAGTGATATCTCGTCTCGTCCAAGGCTGTGCGGATCTGCCTCTCCAGCATGCGAGCTTTCTCCTCGATATCGAGACCGCAAAGGACGTAGTGGGCTTCGGCCTGGAAACCACCCTTGGCGGTGATGCCAACCTTTGTCGTGGGTGGAGGCTTGAGATAACCTACCTTGCTCACGTGACTACCTAGTATTAGCTATCGGCCTTGCTTGAGATGGCGGCCGACTTACACTCTGTTTTCTCCCTTTTGTTCGATTTTGATGCTGTCCAAAACAGCGACGACATCAGAGTTGTAGTACAAAGGGCCCTGGATCTCGTATAAGAGCTGGGCTTTGCACGTATCGATGGTAACCATGCCATCGCGACCTTTTTGTATCGTCACGTCGAACTCTCCATTGGATTCCATCTCAGCAATGGGAAAGCCCAAATTGGTGCAATTGCCTGGCAGGCTCTTGAAGCCGGAGAAGTTTCCGCCAGTGACATAGGTAGAGCATTCAATGAAGTGACCTGCAACGAATGCATGGGCGAGCTGTTCCAGATTGTCCCGTCCCCAACCGAAGTGATATGCTGCGCAAGCAATAGTCGGAGAAGCATCGGCGACACGGCCACACAGAACAATGTCCACGCCATGCTTCAGAGCCTCAACAATACCCCAGGCTCCGAGGTAGCACTGAGCATAGATGGGCTCGAAACCCCACTCGCTCAGCTTCTTGCCTGTGAGAAATAAGGTCAGACACTGCGAAAGTACGCAAGATCGGTGGTGGTGCCCACCGGTTGTTAGACTCTTGAAGTCATTTCCTTCCGTAGCTGCTGACGCGACCAGGTCCATGACCTCGTCACCGCCGACCCAAGCGACCTTCAGGTCTAAGCCAGCGGCCTTGATCTTGTCCACGAGGACATCGTGCAGCTTTTGGGTGTCGCTCGCGCCGGCGTTAACAGCGACCTTGATGTGTTTTGACGCGAGATGTGGCAGCGCTGGCACGATGGCCTCCAGGAAAGAGTCCTCGAACTCATCCGAAGCGCCACTGCTATTGATCTTCCCCCCACCACGGGTGGTCATGTTGTACTCGGACATCCAGTCACCGACGATGAACTCGACATGCTCAGTTTTTGCCAAGTCGGCAAAGCCAAAGCGGCGGTCGGTGACGGAGCCAGACGCGGAGGCGATGCGAAGCTTGAGGTCTGAAATGGAGCCCATGATGATGCGTTGATAAATCCGGCGAAGGGAATGCCATTGCCATTGCGACGGAACGATCCAAAATGTATTATATTATACAGAATAGTCTGTTTGCTTACCCGTCGAGCAGCTGCGCCGAATATCCTACCTAGAGTTGTGGCGAACTCACCCTACGATGGGTGGCATTAGTCATGTTACGGGTCGGCGGATCGTGGTCTCGCTACTATGGTAGAAGGTGCATATGCATACCTTATGTACCAACACTGGCGGGGTCCATAGTACATACTTCTACAATCTCTATCAGTAGCTGACAAACTCGAATCTGCAACATGCCGCGCCCAATAAGTTAATGCTTGCTCCGTAGGGGCTTGACAACGTGCATATATACCATGTTTCATGCAAAGCATGTAGTGCCTCCCATCTACCGCGAGCATCACCAACGGCATCACTACCGCCATCGCCATCGCCACCAGCACCGACCATGCCTGATAGTCGACTCTTTGAGCTTCTCTCCATTGGGAGATTGAAGCTGCAGCACCGCATTGGCATGTGTCCTCTCACCCGTTTTCGCGCTTCCGACGACCACGTTCCTATGGACATCATGGCGACCTACTACGGGCAGCGGGCCTCGGTGCCAGGCACCTTGTTGATCTCAGAGGGTGAGTTCGCGACAAAGCATGTCGGCCTGTGACAGATAGCAATCTAACACATCACAAGGCACCTTTATATCTCCCCAGCAAGGCGGCTCCGCGAACGTCCCTGGTATCTACAATGAAGCACAAATTAAAGCGTGGCGCAACGTGACGGACGCCGTACACGCAAAGGGGAGCTACATCTTCTGTCAGCTCTGGGCCCTTGGCCGCACGGCCAACACGGAGGTTGCCAAAGCCGAAGGCATAACTATCACCAGCTCAAGTGACATCCCTGTCAGCTCCGAGCACGAGGTGCCTCTTCCCTTGACCGTCGAGCAAATCAAGTTTACCATTCAAGACTACGTCAAGGCCGCGCGTAATGCTATCGAGGCCGGCTTCGATGGTGTCGAGCTGCACGGCGCAAATGGCTACCTTATCGACCAGTTCCTCCAAGACAAGTGCAACCAACGAACAGACGAGTACGGTGGCAGCATCGAAAACCGTTCACGTTTCGGCGTCGAAGCAATCCAGGCGGTCGCCGATGCAATTGGGGCTGACCGCACTGCTATTCGCTTCAGTCCTTGGAGCACTTTCAACAGCATGAGGATGGACGAGCCAATTCCTCAGTTCTCAGACATCATCCAGATGCTTAACAAGTTCGGTCTTGCCTACCTACATCTCGTCGAGTCAAGGATTGCCGGTAACGCAGACGTGGAAGTTTCGGATAAACTTCAATTTGCGTACGACATTTGGACTGGCCCATTCCTCGTTGCTGGTGGCTTCCGGCCAGATTCAGCGCGCCGACTCGTGGATGAAGAGCAGAAGAGCAAGGACATTGTTGTCATGTTTGGACGCTACTTCATCTCAACGCCAGATCTGCCCTTTAGGGTCAAGTCCGGCATGGAACTAAACCAGTACGACAGGGGTACTTTCTATACCCCGAAGCAGCCGCATGGATACATTGACTACGATTTCAGCGCAGAGTTTCTCAAGGCACAGAGGCAAGAGATAGCAGCATAGACCTTGATCTACATGGAGTTTCAGCTTATGATGTATTACTAAGGTGCATCACATGACGAAACGCGGTTCGAAACAGATTGTTTGCCGTTCTTCAAGTCTCAGTCTTCCAGTACGCCTTAGTAGGTTCTCTTAATCGATGGAGGCGTGGCGTTCAGTATCCTGACCTGGCCGCGTGCACAATAGAGAACAGGATGGAGAGACTAGCGCGTACGTGGCCTGATTCACGGTTTGGCGTGGGCAAAGTGGATATCATTGTTATATACATCGATCTCACCACAAGTCGGCTAAAATTTCCTTGAGCTGCATCTCAGTTAGCCAATGATCCAAAGAACGTAGTAATTTTCATCCACTCACTCTCGCTTTGAAGGAAAGATTTCAAGACTCCATCATTTCTACCTCGGTTTCTGTAACCTGTGGTTCGAGAATCGGCTCGATCGTCGTTTGTAGCTTTTTTTGGCTGCTCCAGGACGACTGTAGCCATCGGCACTACTGTAGCAGGTGGTTCGGATGGTGCCAGCATCTCACCTACTTCTGATGGCTGTCTACTATGGACTCGGTCGGACATATTCGCACATGAAACTTGCGAGGATGCCAACCACTGACTTGTCGAGTGACTTGGCGAGCTGCAATATGATCCTGTCACGGTATATGCCTTGTTCGAGTCGACTAAGGGACAGCTTCCAAATGATGAGGCAGGCGGCAGAAGGTGCAGGTCGTGCTCTGTGAGAATGCCGTGACCGAAGAGGAGCCTCCATGCGTTCGATTTGTGGTTGGAGGGCTGCCCTTTTCTCTTCCACGGCCCGTCGTTCCTCTTCTTCGTCGATATGATACTGATTCGGTAGCGTCCGATGGATTCAGTCTTCCAACCTCTTTGCGCTTGTTGCGAGGTGAGACCACCGACCAATGCTGCTGACCAGCATCTCTTTCATCTTTCTGTTGTTTCTGTTCTTTCAGATCTTGCGTACCCTGAGTTCAGGCTGAGTCTGAACCTATCCAGAGCTCTTTCGAATTGCGTTGCCCCTTGAAGTGCGTTCAATGACTCCTCCCAGGCTTCAACGTCCATATGCGTCGGTATTAGTCTCTGCCGTTGCATTCCTCTCCTCATACGTGAGTGTCGCATTCCTTTTCTATCTGCAGAGGCATTTCTTGTCCAAGCACAGGTCCGGTAGTGGCAGCAAGATTCGGAGCACATCTTTGAGGTCCACATTGGCTGTGTTTGGTTTGGAATCTCGTCTCTCACGGAAGTGATGTCTCAGTCGTAACGAGGTTTCGGCTGAGGGCACCCAAGGGCACGGCACCACAGCATCATACAAGCTCGACACCATCTTCAGCTGATTGGGAAAAATTGTCTCGTAGATCGATTGACTAAGGCAAGGCATGGCAGATCGCTGATGAAAGGACTGACTCATGGCAGCACATGACCAAAATATCCTTTGATGCGCCACAGCTTTCGTCCCCAAGAGATAAAGATCACATGTGACCTTTCAGGCTGACCCGACAGCATTGAATTTTACGAAGCCTGGACTGCCCTGTCTATCTCTATCACTTTCCTGGCCGCCCGCCAATAAACCAGTGCCTACTATCAATGCGTTCTGCTGAGAACACATGTGCTTTCGTACTCAGTCAGCAGCTAGCTTTTGATCTAAACTCGACGCCGCTTATTTGCGCAAGATAGAGTTTCAAGCAGAAACCGTACTCTTCTCTTGCTTTACTATCCCGTCCAACCACTGTTTCTGGTTTGCATCTACAGGTTGTTCGAAGCATCCTCCGTCCTCGGTTAATTCCTTTTCTGTGGGATATAGCAAGCTCCTCAAAAAACGCAGTATTGCAATAGCCTCTTGTTTCTTTGAACCGCCCCTAAACCACCTGTGTGCGGGCGCCGATGGGCAGCAACAATGCTATGTCCTCAGTTCCTAGAGTATGGCTCGTGACGGGCTGCTCGACCGGTCTTGGGCGTGAGCTTGTCACTGCCATACTCGCCCGAGGAGAAAAAGTCATACCGACTGCGAGAAGACTCTCGGATCTGAATTACATATACGCCATGCACGGGGTAGCCGATAGGTTCTATCCTCTCGAGCTGGATGTGACCGTGCCCGAACGCGAGCTCTTCGCCAAGGTTCGCGAAGCAATAACACACATGGGGCGCATCGACGTACTGCTGAACAATGCTGGATTTGTGATGTCAGGCGTCTGGGAAGAGATCAGGTATTGACGCGGCGTCGGATGAATATCGAACTCGGTTGCTAACCCTCGTCAGCGAGGATGACACGCGCAGGCAATTTGAAACAAACTTCTATGGCGCATTGAAAATGGCCCGGTGTGTGCTGCCCACTATGCGCATGCAGCGCTCCGGCGTCATCCTCTTCATGGGCAGCATTGCTGGGTGGCACGGAGTTGCAGCCGGCGGACCATACAGTGCTTCCAAGTTTGCTATCGAAGGTATAGGTCTCTGTCCACCGCTCACGAAACCCAATCTGATGTATATCCCCGACAGGTGCTGCCGAATGCCTATCGCGTGAGACTATGCACATAGGCATACGAGTTCATGTGTTTGTGCTGGGGATGTTCCGGACTCGTATCCTGAGTCCTGATAACAAGAACAAGGCACTTAACTCGACGATGATACAAGACTATGCGACCGTGCAGGCAGAACTTAGACACAGACATCAAAATAGCGACGGCAAACAGCTGGGAGATCCGGTACTCGCCGCGCAAAAGGTAATGGATGCAGTTGCGTTGATGTACGCGAGCTCTGCGCCCTTCCCACAGCGGATACCGCTAGGAAGCGATGCGTTGACTGTCATCAAGAGGAAATGCACAGATACGCTGGAAGGGCTGAAGGGCTGGGAGACGTTCGCGTCAAGTACAGACTTCGTAGACGACTCGTCGCCAGGACCCAGCTACACCGGCTGAAGTGTGGACAGCGAACAGCCCGGGCTCCGGTCGCAGAGGAGAGCGTGCGACAAGCGACGGGCGACGGGCGACAAGCGACGAGCAACGAAACCAAGAAGATGATATCAAATCCGCACGCAGTTAAGGTGCGGATCGTCGAGGGAGAGAAAAGGTTGCTTGCGCGTGTAGCACTAGATACTGTAGCGTGCAAAACGAATGAGACTGCCCGCAACCCAGCAAAAATTTTGCTGCAGCACACACCAAAATTGTTTCTGGTGCTGGGTAACCACCTATATTTTATCCCATTGTGACCTTACTATTGCCCTGATAATCAAGGCCTATCACTACTCCGTACTTCTTGGTATTGTGCTAGGGGGGGTGATAGGTATACCTCCTAAGCTAACCGGCAGTCAGGCGAGGTGTTATAAGTCGTGAGACTCATAAACCACCTCTGTTTCTAAACTTATTCCTCTATACAGCATGCGAATATTCCTTTAGAGGTTCTAAGTATAGGTAACTCTATATAATTTATAAGCTTTAATATCCTAACGTAAACCGGCCTAAACATATGCATTGTTGTAGTAGGGACACAACCTATTCGTTTGGATGGGGTTCCCTAATACGTTTGTGAGTCTCACGACTTATGACACCTCGCCTGCAGTAGAAAGTCCTCCGTAAAGGCGGCTGCTACTACTACTGCTGCCGCCTAATCCTTTATTACAGTGACTAGGTACTCTACTAAAGCTTAGTAAAGAGTCTGATACCGCGCGATACCTAATCAGGAACCAAACGTCTGAGTAAGCTTGAGGTAACGCCAGCCAGCCAATTACTGTTGGCGATCTCAGTATTTTGTTCACACGTGAACTGCCCCGCTTGGCCGTGGCCCCCCCGCTGGTGCTCAATAGTTATCCTTTCCGCTACATTCTATTACAGCTCAACCCCTCGGACTCCGCTCACTGAGCACTCAGGTCCTCTGAACATCCCCTCAACCACCGTTGTTCTTAAACGGCCGTTCTTTTTGGCACATGTGCGGCAAAGCGTCCCCGAAGCAGGGATGAGATGGCGGGTTCCGGTTCCACGACGCAGAGACGCTCCCGGGCTATAACCAGCCTCACCGAAGAGCAGGCGCAGCACAAGCGGGACACCGACCGCAAAGCTCAACGGGCTCTCCGGCAACGGACAAAGGACTGCATATCGAGCTTGGAGCAGGAGAACGCCCGCATTCGGGAGTCCTTCAGAAGCAGAGAGGCTGAGCTGGAACAGCAGATTCAGATCCTGCGCGAGCAGAATCAAGCACTCACCCGGTCGCTCGAGAGCATCCTCGACCTCGCATCCACAACGCTGGGCGTACCAGTTGATGGCAGTGTCACAAGTGCAGGTGCGAGTCTACAACACCTTTTCATGAAGTAGTGGTCGCTCATTTCAGCCCGCAGAGAGCCATCTGGAGGTTCAGCCCCATGAAGAAAGCCAGCTCCGCTCGATGGCCTCTCCTTGTACTGCTCAAAACACGCACACGGCTCCAATGGGCGATCCCGGAATGCCCGCAGCCATTGGGTTCGATAGAGACCACGTAAGGGAGGAAGCTGTTATTTCTTGCACTGGCAACGACGTACCTAGCCTTTCCTCCGTTCAAAATCGTGCGAATGGCCTCACGTACGTGATGCCCCATCCCGAATTGGCACCACCAAGGCACGCTGTAAAGACTTCGTGTTCACTTACCAGGGGGCTCTTGTCTCGACATCACTCTGAAGCAGAACAAAATCCGCAACATTACTGTAGCCGAGACTGTCCTGAGGGAGTCTCAAGGTATCAGGCATCTGCGACAAGCCCTCTTGTCGCCGAGCAAACACAGCCCGTCAATGGGACGATGCACTCGCCAAACTCAGGGCTGCCACTCGAGTATGTCAACGAAGACCTTCCCCAGAACAGCGGTGTTGTAGCTGTTCCAACCCCCAGCAGCATGGCGGCTGTGAGCCGTGCATGTGTCAGAGAGGTAGGCCAGGGGTACTCCAGCTATGCTGTTTTCACAGTCGTACCTCCATTTGTGTCGTCCGTGTGTCCTCTAGATGAAATCTTGCACAACTTCCTAGCCTCTCGGAGAGCTATGCTCGCGGATGGCGTACCAATGGAAGCCGTGGTCGGGCCTACAAGACCTAGCGTGAAAAAGCTAAGAAATCCCGAGAACACGGAGACACTTCATTCTCTAGAAGGATTAATGTCTGACGTGCTCTCGACGTATCTCCAGGTGAAGATGCCGCAGAAGATGGCCTTCTTCTGGGTTATGAATCAGACTATGAGAGTATGTGACTGGGTGCTCTCACCGAGACTTGCTGAATTTGTTGGACTGACTAAACCAGTGGATGATTTCACGGACAAAGGAGAGTTACATGTATATGCCCAGCTGGCTGAGACCAACGGCCACTCAACTAACCGGTCCGCACGCGATATGGATAACCAACATCCCGTGGTAGGAACGATCTAAATGCTTAACTAATATGGGCTAACCTGTAATGTAGGCCAGGCGTCCGGGATCTACTCGTCGAGAACGCGGAAGAGTATTCCTACGAGGCGGTAGGAAAGTGGTATACAGGGCATGTATCGATTAACTGGAACTTTGATACTCTTGACGCTATAGACGAAGTCGGTGGAGCGGAAAGAGTGCATTCTATCTTCGAAAAACATCTCCGCAACCTCAATAACTGGACAGTTTCCCATGCATTTTTGGAAAGATTTCCAGCTATGGCCCCCTTGATTCATGGCTGAGGTCAGTTGGATGTGTCACCAATGTGCCACATACGAACATGCGTCGTGTACGCGTCGACGGCTTGGTTTGAGAAAGGTTCCACGTCTTATCGGCGAGTCCTTCGCCCGGGCTGCGCTGCGTACATGGTCAGCTTCTGTTGCAGCTGTGAGGAGATTCGGTCGCATCACACGCAAGCTGAGCGGACTTGCCCAGGTCCGGTGACACGCGTTTGTCATGCTTCAGCAGTTTCTATGTACTGTACGGACTGTCCAATTTTCTGCTGTCAAGGAACAGCACATGGCAGGGTCTGGCCAGCCTTTCAGCAAACGAAAGCGCTTCGCTTTGGGATGGCGACCAGGGGTCGCACCTGACACAATGTCAGGTATGTCACGTATATCATGTATATCGGTTCTGTCATGTTTGTCACGAGCCTATTAGAGGAGGAAACCAGAGATAGCCGAGAAACGATGGTATTGTAGGGTCTCTCATCTATAGGGGTGAGGACCCGAGTAAATAGGCGAGGCTCAAGCTAGATGACTGTCAATCGTAAGTGACAGCCGAGCCAAGCCGTCACAATGACTCTCGCTGTGTGACCCTCTGCTTCTAGGCTGTGCAACCGTCTAGTGAACAGAAGGGGTGCTCAGTAGTTAATAGCAGGGGCTCTCCACTCGTCACAATGTTGTTCAAAATCTCTAAAAAAATATCAAATTAGTTATATTATACCTTAAGTTTACCTTTGATATATTATAATAATAAAATCTTATGTATTAGTACTAATAACATAAACGACATCGTTTTTGTGACCCCTTGATGTCGAACCGCCGA
The DNA here is from genome assembly GCA_021030975.1 of Lichenothelia convexa. NCBI lineage: Eukaryota > Fungi > Ascomycota > Dothideomycetes > Lichenotheliales > Lichenotheliaceae > Lichenothelia > Lichenothelia convexa. The sequence continues at coordinate 13,331 of JAGFMK010000407.1, read as the reverse complement.
GCGGGGTGTCAGAAGTGACGGCGCACAACTTCTTAGATATTAGGAGCACCTACGCATGTATCTTGCTAACTAAGGATTTTTACTAAAATGTCTCCTAGGAGAAAGTTGTAGATCCTACTTCACTTTATAGCTTTTGTATAGATTAACTCATTATACGAGCAAGTGCAGCCAAGATATCTTGAGAGAAGCTACCTGCAATGCATGCGCAGGTGCGCTGTTACTTCTGACACCCCGCTCGCCGCTTGCCGATCAGGGTCTCAGAACATCGAGCCGTTTTGTCGGTCCTGCCACAGATTCAGGGCAATCCACAGTCTTGGTTATGGGCACATCATGATGCTCACAGCGAAAGGATAGCGTCGCGCCACCGGATCACAAGAGCCCACAATTATAAGCTGACGAACATAGTCCGACGCCGCCAAATGCACGCGGTTCATCTTAATGCTCACCCGCAGTAAAGCCTAAAGTGGACACGCGGAGGAGCATGATCATGGCATTACTCATGTACGGCCACAACACGGGGGAATCCTGGGCCATGCGTGTCAGGAAAACGGTTTGTTTGGGAAAGCTGAGCCTTCTCCAGATTTTGCTCCGCGTTTGTCCACACCCACACAAAGGATTAGGCGCATATTCTAGCGCACGGCTTATCGTCTTCATCATACTGACGAATTATCGAAGCACATAGTCTTCGACTACCCTATTTTAGTTATTCTGGTAGGCAAATCACCGCTCGAAGTTTGTGATCATGGGTACAGAATTGCCGAGAAATGGATTCAACGCTCCCAGGTGTGGGGATGATTGAAGCATGGCCTGATTTCTTATTTTACAACCCTTTAACCCTATCCTTCACGAACACATCTCTCTTTCGTGGCAATTTTGGCTACCGTTCTTCGCCATGATCACACAATCAGAGAAAGCCATGGACAACACCAAGCGCGTGGAGGATGTCGTTCACGAACCTCAAATCGGGGAAGCAAGTTCTGGCGAGCTGAACACCATCGACAAGACGGAGACCTATCGAGAGAGTGCCTCCCAGGGGTTCACCATCGAGGAACAGAAGCGCATTATACGCAAGGTTGACTGGCGAGTGGTGCCACTGCTCACGTTCCTCTATCTTGTTTCGTTCATTGATCGCTCCAACAGTAAGTCTAGTCTTTGTTTTGCCAAGTACCACGCGCGAAAATAATCATGACTGTGTAGTCGGAAATGCAAAGATTGCCGGCATGAATGACGACCTCCACCTCCACGGTCTGCAGTACAATGCGGCCGTGACCCTGTTCTACGTGCCGTACACGCTGCTTGAAGTGCCTTCCAACGTGGTGCTCAAGCTTATGCGCCCGTCGCTGTGGATCTCATTCCTGTTGTTCTCCTGGGGATTGGTGATGACGTGCGCTCTTTCTCGTTCCATGTGCCAAACTCAAGGCTAACCTATGCATTAGTCTGATGGGACTTGTCGAGTCCTACTCTGGATTACTTGCTGCACGATGGTTCCTGGGCGTAGCTGAGGTTAGTTCACTACATTGTCCAGCCTCGGCGCATCACTGACGTTATTGTTCAGGCTGGTTTCTTCCCAGCGGCAACGTTCCTCCTCACCATATGGTACAAGCGCTACGAATACCAGCAGCGTTTTGCCATTTTCTTCTCCATGGCCTCCATGGCAGGAGCCTTCTCCGGCCTGCTTGCATTCGCAATTGAAAAGATGGATGGAATCGGTGGCAGGAGTGGTTGGCAGTGGATCTTCATTCTCGAAGGTCTAGTCCCCGTAGCGATTTCATTTGTCCTGTGGAGGGTGCTCCCTGACTCTCCCGAGACGGCCACATTCTTGGATAAGCGTGAGAAAAAGTTTATCGTCGATAGGATTGCCGAGGAGACGGGATCGGGTGAAGGTCGAGTTACGAATACAGATAAAATTCGATTCCACCATTTTGTTAGCGCATTCAAGGAATGGAAAATTTGGGCTAAAGTCTTCGTTTACTGGGGCAATAGTGTTGGCGTTTATGGGTAAGACTGCACTCTCCGTACACGATTAGGTTGCGCATCAACTCACTTCAACATAGCTTCACCGCCACGGTACCGACCGTGATCAACCAGCTCGGCTACACACGCGCAGAAGCACAGCTCCTGACCATTCCTATCTACGTGTTTGCTGTTATCCTCGTCCTCACCTTCGCATTCCTGTCCGATCGGTACAAAGTAAGGTGGATATTCATTGTAATTCCTTATAGCATGGCAGCCTGCAGCTTCATCGCTCAGCTTGCCATCCCACATCCAAAATACCCAGGTGTGACGCTTGGGTTCCTCTTCGGAATCGCCGGCGGCTTGTACGGGGGTTTCTCGCCCTTGATCGCTTGGTCTGCCAACAATGTGGCTCCATCTTCGAAGCGAGCTGTCGCAATGGTACGTGTCTATCGGTGTACGATATTCTAACTTTGTAAGACTCACGATTTGATGCAGGCAATTTTGATCTCTGTTGGTAACATGGGCGCCATCGCCGGCTCGAATATCTATCTGGCCCGACAGGCTCCAGTGTACCATCTCGGATTCGGAGCATCCTTTGCTTTCACGGCGTTTGCCATTATTGTGACATGTTTGCTACGCGTGGCATATGGAAGGGAAAATATGCGAAGGGATCGCTTGGTTGAGGAGCTCGGCGGTGAGGATGGTGTGAAAACTCGGTACTCTGAACAGGAGTTGCTCGACATGGGTGATAGAAGCCCATTCTTTCGATATGCCCTTTGATCTACTTCTTTCGACTTCTTACTGGTCCTGATCTCCCTGTCAGGGGATTCCTGCAGCTGGTCGCACGCACAGTAACCTGCGCTAGTTTGGGGAAATGGTTGATGTTGGAACACAAGTTGCTATGACAGACAAGAGCCAGAAGTACGCTATGAAATGAAGGAACTTGCACAGGGATATAAGTACTTTCCACAAGGGTTGACAATGAGAATAAAAGGAAGGTATTGACTTACGAATACCCTGTTTCCGCCTGTAGACGCCTAATTGGTTTGTGATATGGAAGCCTAAGTCTGGATATACTCTAGTCGCTTGAGTAGCTGTGCCTCGAAGCCTGATTATTGATGGTACCTCGTTGCCTCATCTGCAGAGTGTGAGATTATCGTTCAAGGTTTGTTTCCTTCTTGATCCCATCATTACCACCCAGGTCCTTTGCGAGCTCCTTCATTTCCGGCGATTGATGGTGCTAGCGAGCACGGACAAAATTAGCGGGGGACACCGGGAGGGGAAGAGTTTAATATCAGCAGGGGGAAATGCCCACCTGCACATATCGAACAATATGGTTCTTGAACGCCGGCGTGGACAACACCAGATCGGCGTGTACAGTCCGCCAATGCTCGAAGAATGTCTCGTAGTCAATCGAGTCCAATTTCTTAAAATGTACACCCACTTTGATGCATGGCAGGAAGTTCCCTTTGGAGTTGTAATCAAGCTCCGAGTAGGTGAACCTGTAATCGACCGTCTTCAAGGACATCTTTCAGGCTGTGTGGAAATTTAATGAAAAGACAAGCTCTGTAATTTAACACTAAATGGCGGCTTTCCTCTGCATAGAAGCTCCTTAATGCTGTGATGGTGATTGTAGCTAGCCTCGGGAGTACCCGTAGCGCTTTCTTCTCCTTCTTCTTCTACTCGCTTAGCTAGATACGACTTCGTACCAGGGGCAATAATTCATGTTAGGCCGGCGAAATTTTGGTGCGGGGCCCGCCGGCCTAACATGAATTATTGCCCCTGGTACGAAGTAGTAATTTAATCTGTCTCTGCCCACAACATACTGTCTCTAGGGTAAGTGGGACCGCGCCCTCAGTAGCGCAGTGCGTACATGTCGGAATTTGCGGAAGCAGATTCAGCACACGAATGAGGACGTTGTGATGATCTGAGTTGGGTCATCCTTAGATGACGTTCTGTATTAATCTTAAATCGGAGGTCCACTGCACAAAGGGACAGATACTTGGAGGGGAGTGCGGAGAGATGTTCGCGAGATTGTCGGTGCGGGGCAATCTACCGTGGGGGGTCCCACGTTTCTCGCATGAGTAATGCCTTGGAGCATTGATTTGCCGTGCGAATTTGCCGTGCGAATTTGCCGTGCGAGCGTGCCGTTGGCTCTTACAAATCCGCAACATGAGTTTCAGCATTGGCGAGCCTGGTGCTTTCGCATTTATGGGAGGAGATGCCGCCTGGTGAACGGGTGGACGATGGAGGCTCGGCAAGACAGGGTTAGCGATGTGTAGTCAACTCTTTATTGTTCGAGTATGAATGTTTGGTAAAATCTAGTGAATCATGTGTGTCTTGTAGCTTCATGCAATGTCTCCCAAGACACCCTTATACACTAAAGCTATCGTACAGATTCCTTTCCAAACGATATATCATGCCAAGATCTCTGAGCAAACGCGAAAAGGGATGTGGCTCAATGCCCTTTTGTTAGGTAGTGGGCAACGGCTTCCTGAACATGTAATCCAATATCTTGCTCCTTAACCAGGAGACCCACGCCTGCTGCACAACAAAAGATAGCAAACTTCGATGATAACAGTCCGGTCAGTGATCTCCAGGCCCGCTTCAACACCCAAAAGCTGTCCCCGCCCTCGAGCTGGAAGTCGTTCCATTTCGGGAAGAACGTCCTTCGCCAGAACATGGCAGCATAGCCGGGCCAGGAGGCAGAGTTTCGGCCAGCTTTGTTAATGTACCAGTTCGAACAGCCAGCCGAGAAAACTGTATCTCGAAGCTCCATGTCAATGCCTTTAGTAAACTCCTCTTCAGCCGCTTCCTTAACCTCGATCGTTCGTGCTCGGCCACAAATCAACGGCTCGAACAGTGTTTGTGCAAGATAGTCGACCTGAACCTCGGAGGCAAAGATGACCGAGTTATGTGCGGGGAATGTATTCGGGCCAAACCTGGGATTGTTTTAAATCTCATAGAAGAGTGGTGTTTGAGAGGAACTTACATCAGAGCAAAGTTGGGGAAGTTGTGAATGTGCATGCCCATGTAAGCTTGTGCACCCACGTGCGCATCCCATTGCTTGTGCAGGTCAATGTTATCCTTACCAGACACTTTTAGTGGTCCTAAAAAGCTGGAGACTTCGAAGCCCGTAGCAAGGACGATCACATCAAAGTCCTCATGCACCCCAGATTCGCTTACAATGCCTGCGGCGTCAAATTTCTGAATACCTTCCGTGCGCAGGGTCAGGTTTGGCTCGTGCAAAGCCTTGAGATAGCCAGGATCGAAGATACGCCTCTTACATCCTACGTCGCGATTAGTTGTGCGTATATAATGCACACGATGTTTGACTATGGATAGCCTTACCGAGTGGGAAGTTCGGCACGAGGACATCATGGTACTTCTCCGGCGCGGTCTCGTAGATGTAGTTCTTGGCTGCATTTTCCGTCGCTGCGCGCAGTTTCAGGGACGCCTCGGAAGATCCGTATGTTGTCACCAAGGCATCGCTCGAGCTGAATATCTGGAACCGATGGTACCTCTCCCAGAAGGGGATATACTTGAAGCAGAACTTCTCGAATCTAGAGAATGTGTGGTTGGGTCGTTCGTAGTACCACTGTTGACTGCGCGCATACCTGCATCTGGAGTAAGATGGGCGTGCAAGAGCTGGAATGAGTGACCAAAGCCTACTGAGTGATGTGCTTGACATCCTTCACCACGCTGGGCACCACTTGCGCGGCTGAGCAGCCGTTTCCGATTAAGGCCATTCGCTTACCCCTGTAATCATATTTCGTGTTCCACCGCGCGGTATGGAAAATGGTTCCCTTGAACTCATCTTGGCCGGGAAACTTCGATCTTCGGGGTTCTGCGATGCTGCCAATAGCGGAGATGAAGATGGTAGCCTTCTTGATGTATCGTCGCTTCGTCTTCTCGTCAATAAGGCGGACCTCCCACTTGTTCTCATTTTGATTCCAGCTGGCACCTTCGCACGTAGTGTGGAAGACCATATGGGATCGTAGACGAAACTTGTCGACTGTCGATTCCATATCTGCGCGCTCAGATTGTCAACCTTCCGAAAGTATGGAGGTCGGTAAGAGCCTTCTAACATTCAAGAATCTCCTCACGGTCACAAAGCTCCTTGGACCACGATGGGTTCAGGTTGAAGCTGAAGGAGTACAGATGGGTGGGGATGTCGCAACCGCTGTCGAGATTTCAGGTTATATTCAAGATTTCCACTTCACGTTGCGTGCGTCAATACCAGCCAGGGTACACATTTGTCCTCCATGTTTCGCCGGGTCCGTCCAATTTCTCATAGATCTAGAGGCGCATGAGCAACGGTTCCGCTGTCGAGTCCGTCAAACTCACCGTGAAATTCTCAAAGCCGAGCTTCTGTTTGAGCTTGTGGGCCATGGCAATGCCAGAAGGCCCGGCGCCAATGATGATTGCATCTACGGGAGCCATGTTCAGCGAGTGCAATCCAGTGCAGTGTATGGCAAAGAGTGGGAGAGTGCTTGAGACAGTGATAGGAGTTGCGGGGTGGAAAACGGATTGAATTGGAGAGTGCGAGAAAGCTCACTTTGGTAGCTGAATATTATTGCTGTGCCCCAGACACCACGCCCGTAGTCGATCCACTGTCAGGCGACTTGCCCTCCAACGTCTGGCTTGGTTTGGGAGAAGGGGAGGAAGTCGAAGCTGGGGGCGGGGACCATGAGTAATGTCCATCAGGTGACCCGGTCTACCCCCAGAGCATGACTCAGGCCGACCTAGACTCGGTTTTGTCCAGGTGGATTCTGAAGATTTAGTCGAGATTGTTTCTGTAGCTTGACAGTTGCTACACCACGCTTCCCAACAATGACGATGAGCGCAGAAGAAATCACACCGAAAGCCGCGCCAAAACTCAACTTGCCGAGTGGCTCCACTCCACCGCCTGTGCGATCGCAGCAGTCAATACAACATTCCCATTATCACGCTCTGCGAGCCGGATCGAAGGCCAAGAGCTGTTCAGCCTGCCAACCATCGCTTTTGTCATCGTGCATCCGTCGGGAAGGCATATTCTCTTTGATCTTGGCTGCCGGAAAGACTTCTGGAATCTGCCCAGGCCCATAGCGGACATCATCGACCAGAAAGTACCCGGCATCAGAGTGGAAAAGAACCTCATCGATGTCTTAGCTGAAGAAGGTGTCGATCCAGCGGCTCTAGAGGCTGCGGTAATCGGCCATTGTCACTACGATCACACCGGCAACCCCAGCACCTTTCCCAAGTCTATGGACCTGATCGTAGGGCCTGGGTTCTCGAAGGAGTTCTTACCCGGTTATCCCACGGCTCAAGCATCCCATTGTTTGAAGACAGCTTTGAGGGTCGAAATGTGCGTGAACTTGACTTCGTCAGCTGCCCTGAAGTTGGCGGTTTCCCCGCAGTCGACTACTTCAAGGACGGCAGCCTCTATATTCTGGATACTCCAGGTCATGCAATCGGACATATCTCAGCACTCGTGAGGACAAGCGAGAGCACGTTCATCTTTCTTGGAGGAGATATTTGTCATTTTGGCGGGTCTTTCAGACCGACTCCGTACACCCCAATGCCGTCAACGCTCAGCTCATATGAGCTCGGCCAAGGATCTGACACATCAGCAATGATACGCTGTACACCATTTACGGCGTGCCATCCAAAGCAACAGTCTACAAGGACGTCTTCGTACTACGACGTATGCACGAGCTCTGATTCATGGTATAGAAACCCACCAGTTGCACAACGCAGCATCGATAATCTCAAGGCAATTGATGCCGAAGACCCGATTCTCGTGCTGATTGCTCATGATCCGGGAACCTTAGACCTTATTCCATTTTCCAAATGGTACAATCAACGACTGGCATAAGTCCGGTTGGAAGCAGAAGCTTCGCTGGCAATTTTTAAATAAGCTGCCAGCTGAAGGAAGGGAGCGCAGGCAACTTCTCGTTGATGGGACATACATCGGGGGAAAGCGTGTCAAGGATTTGCATGGCAACCAGATTCAATAGTGAAGAAACAAAACCCGGGTTTAATATTTCGTCTTCGTGACATGTCTTTAGCTTTATTCCACCTTATAATTAGCTTATTTAGGTATTTTATATAGAACGGCGTAGATATAAGGTAGTATATAGTATATAATTAAAAATTATCCCTAAAAATAACAGCTAATAATCTAATCCACCTATCTTTTATTATATTTAACCTAATCTACCTACCTTCTTATTTAATTACCTGGTACTATTTTAGGTATTTAAGAAAAGGAGGAGATATAAATTAATAGGGAGTAGAATATAGTAGATTATTTTATTCTAGTTAGTTAGAATAGTTAGTTAGAATAGTTAGTTTAGTTAGTAAAAGGAGGTATTATTTACCACTCTATCCTCTTCTCCCTTTTAAACTACTTTTAACTATCTTTATTCAGCCGATTTGCCATGCATGGGGTAGGAGACCAGTTTCGGGTAAGCTCGTTGAAGCTGGCTTGTCGGACAATGATGCCAACAACTGTTATGTCCTGCAATCTTGGTACTTGTGGAGAGCATGGGGGTTCTCGAACCAAAATAAGAAACTTCCATCCACGCCGGGCGAGGCCAGCAGCCTTCCCTCTGTTGTTTTCAAGTTTCTCCGCGAGTTTTACCGCCGGATGGATTCCAGCGAACGAATTGCATCCTCACCTGACGTTTCTGCATTGAGTCTATGAAACAGCGTTGCAATGGGAACTGAGCCTGGGGTAGCAAACGGCATAAACGCACATATGCTAGCTGATTTTCAACTCGGCAATCTTCCTGTGCCACAACACCCTCTCAACTCGAAATTCGCCCGAAAAGAAAGAAGTACCACCGCTTCTCGGAAGATAACATATCAGACCATCGCACACCATTGCCGATTCTTTTTATCCACTTCCACATTCCACCACTGAAAACCTGTGCCCCAAAAGAACCCTTGTCTCCTTTTGATTCTTACACATGCCAGTGCTATGACTCACCACCATCCCCTTTCCCCCAACTCCCTCCCTCGGATCTCCCAACCCCACTTCTTCTCCTCCCCATGACTCACCCCAACCAACGCACCAATCCAGGATGTGCCAGAGTCAGAATAGAGCAAAAGAATTAGTCGGTGCGAGACTCGAACTCGCGGCCTCAGCTGAAACTGGACATCTTTTGCTTGATGGAGCAACCAGATGGTTTATCAGAACCGCGCTCTGCCTCTGAAGCTAACCGACCTGCTATAGATTGAGTGGGGTTGAAGGGGGATTGTATAGGTTGCGTTGTGTGGGTTGAAATGGTTGACCGGGAAGTGAAGAGCAGAAAAGAGCGGGGGACAAATGAGATGAGAGCCGTTTGTTTTCGTTAGGGATTTTGTGTGGTATGCATACGAATGGGGTGACTCTGTCGATGGGTTGGGATTTATTGTATCGCTACTCAGGGGTTATAGAGCATTAAAGAATATTTGACCAAGCACAAACCGCAGCAGTACTGTCTGGGAACGTCTAGTAGGCAGCGGATATGTATACCTTCGGAGAGCCTGGTAAGTTCTACGATGGGAAACCATGCGGACTAGAAGTATACATTGAAGTCAACTGAAGAGTTTGGCTACAATGCTCTATGTTCAGATATTCTGCAATGAGAACGCCATTCTCGACATGCCAAAGGATGAGCTATGCAAATCCATCATTTGCGCCTGCCTTCTATGAACGCTGCTATTACAAGTCTAGCTACGACAGTAGCATATCGCAATGATATAAAGCAAATGCTTCTCAGATGACCAGCTCTGAATAGCGGCCAGTTAATGCCCCTCAGACGACCAGCTCTGAATAGCGGCCAGTTAGTCCCCTCTCGTCCACAGCCCCTTTCTGTCAGTCTCGGAACTCCTTATCAACGTCCTCATAGTGAATATAGAAGCCCTTGAACAGCTCCACTCCAATGCCCGGATCCAACGCTCCGGTCGTTGCGCGAATGCTGTGCATAGATAGTTGGGGAATGCCTGCATCGCAAGCCCGCATACCCATGGCACTGCTCAGCATTGGCCCTACCGTGCCACCACTTCTGCTGTCATTCCTGATTTGAAACACCTGCAGCGTGGCTCCACACTTCTCGGCGATCCTCTGCATCAGAGCCGTCGACACCGCATCAGTAGTCATATGTCCGTTGCTGTCAGCGGAGATGGCAACACCGGTGTTGAGTCTGGGAGCATGGTTTTCGAGGTAAGCGTTGAGGAAGTTGGGGTTCACGGCATGCGTTACATCTGCTGAAACAAGAAATGAGTTGGCGTATGTCTGGCTAGTCAAGCCCGGTGTTGCGGGTTGAGCGAAGGAGTCGACGATCCTTTCGATGGTAGAGGGAAGGAGATTGGACCGTGCACCTTGCCGTAGGAGTGACCCGATTTCTTCGTCGTCGAAGAGAGCTGTTATGCGCAGGATGCCGGAGTCCTCGACACACTGCCCAGCTGTGTGGATCATGGCTTGCATTGCGGCGTATGAACATAGTTTGTCGTCGATACGGCCGCCGAAGATGAATTCCTTATCCAGGCCGCCTAGTTGAGCTGGTTGGTAGTCGTAGAGCTCTAGTTCCCAGTTCACGATCGTGCTGTAGTCGCTAATTTTCAATTCATTGGCGATGGCTTTGACCAGTCGAGGCGGCTGGGTGGAGGTAAATGTTCCTTCACCGCCAAGGGTACTTGACTTCCATTCATTGTGTTGGGCACCAATGTCGAAACTGTCTTCGAAATCGTCGAGGCCGATTATGGGCACCATTTGCGTCTCCTGGTTAAACGGGCCCTGAGCAGCGGCACCGAAATGAGGTGCTAATGTCGGTATCCTTGCTATCGGCCACCCAATATTCACCAGCTTCGTGACAATCTTGCCCGAACGCTCTCTGATCAGCACCCTCCCAGCAATGCCCAGGTCACGATCCCACCACGTGCTGTTTAATGCACCACCGTACGGTGCAACGCCGAGCTGCACATATCCTGCCTTTGTGCGGAGTTTCGGTATAGGTTTTAACTTGGCGGTCAATGCATCCACATGGCCAGCGATAACCGCAGCCCCGTTTCCAGGCTCATAATCTTCACCAATAGTGAAAGCAATCATGCTGCTCCCATTTCTCTCAACGAAGTATTTTCCGCCCTTCTTTAGCCTCCAATTATCTCTCTCAGAAAGCTTCTCAAATCCAACAGACGCGAGAACCTTAGCGAAGTTGTCAATGACGTGGAAGACGGTGGCGTTCTGGGTAAGGAACCTGCAAAAGCTTTCGGAGTACTCCGCCGCGCCGGACTTGAAGGACTCTCTGAGATCCCGTTCAGCTTGTCCATCCTGCACCTGAGCTTCCCGCCACGCTAGGATCCTATCCGCACGAGACGGTGGCTCTCTCTGCTTGCCATCCAGCGGGCTCTCTATGCCCGTCATCTCGTCGTCTAGTGCTAGAAACGGCTGCGGTCCTGTCCACCTTGGACCATAGGTGGGCACTGTGAAGTTGATCGGCTCTAGTCGTTCTGGTGGGCCGAGCACTGTCTTCGACTTCCTGATCTTCACCTGGTTCTTGGTCATGGTTGGACCTTCTGATGAGTTGGACGAAGTCTGATATAGGTTATGTGCTTACTTCTATGAGGTCGAACATGAAGCGATGTGATCCTTGCAGTAGTTCATGCAGGTACAGAGCTCGCCTCGGAGAAGCAACCTCCGCTTCCACCGACTTCCGCCCACTCCACCCTCTTCGGTCCGCCCCTCCATGATCTTCGGACCCTGCATTGGGGACTTTGGTTGCGATGCATCATCGAAGCGGGATTTAAGCAGCACACGTCATGCTGAATGTCCCTCGTATTTAGTCTTGTTGTAGGGTATATAGGCAGTGTCCCGAAGTATTCTCCCAGTCAAACGCATTCACCCGCAATATATCAGCTACGAACGTGCAGCCCTGATTAGCGTACTACGATTTCGACGGCATAATGTCCGCTCCATCGTCGAAAACAAGTACAGCCGCGTCAAAAGCGACCACCCCTTCAACAGCCTCAAAGGGCACAGATGATGTAGTAAAGAAGATAGAGAAATTGGAGGTTCGGACGAAAGCTGTGTATTATTCCCCTTCCCTTGGCGAAACCTGCCCCCCCAGGTCCAGCTCAATCATCCATGAAAAAGGACTAATATCCAACTGAAAACATACGTACCCCTTTGAATTGCTAGTCTTCCAGTCAACCCGTACTTCCAAACCACCTTAAGCCTACCTACTTCGTTCTCCACCCACGCCCTGCAAGCAATATTAGCATCGTCAAACTGACACTTATTCCTTTCGAGCAGGAATACCAACGACATAGCCCGTGTCGCAAATGCCAGAACCCAGGCCCCAGACGACAAGCTCACTCCCCTTGTCGGCTTGAAAACAAACAGACCAATCGATAAATTCCCCGCAACGCCCAAGGACATCAACAAACTCAATGGTGAGTTTTCTTGTTCCATCCAAACTTGCAAACTGCACAGACTATTCATTGTAAGATTCAGGCAGCGCAATCAAGAAGAAAGGTCTTGCGTCACCGGGAGGACCTCCGCGGCATGCGAAATGCTGTACCCGAACAATCTGCAGTTTAAGGTGCTCAGTGGTTATCACATGCTGACGAGACCTTAACTCCAGATAACCACCTCGACGCCATCCTCCTAGCACTGGAGGCCGGTCTGTCGGGAAAGAAGGAAGCCAAGGTGGAGAAGCTGCGGCTGCAAATCGGGCTGAAGCCGAGTCCTGTCTGATATGCCAAAATTCCCTGGGGGACCTCCAGTTTCATGTTAAACTGGTATAGAGATTCGGTAGAAATGGCTTAGTGACATGGGAATTGGTAATTGGATTGATTCGGAAAATAATACTCTGGAGGTGGCCAGGGGCATGACTTTGATATGAGTTATTACATAGCTGGTGAATTATTTTATATTCTCAACTTCGAATTTTTCCTGATCGTGATGGGTTCATTGATACCCGGGGGGGTCTCCAGTGGCCAGCCGTGATTGAAAACCCTTACCACATTTCAATCTAGGATAAATCAAATAGCTTTCATGAGTTCCGACGACTGAATCGCACCGGGCGGGCGCCAGTGCATTTTACATGTGTAGATCCATTCTTACAATGCACGTTCACTAAACATATCCAATCACAGTCCGCATTTAATGCACAGGAATGTTTCGGGGGGCCTCCAGGGCCCGAATCCCATTTTCAAGCTGTCATATATACCATCAAGGCATATTCACAAGTACACATCTTCATTTCATCATGAAAACCCCACCAGGGGGCCCCCAGCATACTATTGTAACAAAGGAAATGGGTATATAACGCCAACGCTATGCCGCTCGAACGCTCAAGCAGACAACCACCCCTTCCACCCCCCTCCGGCGCCCCCCAGTCTCACAC
>JAGFMK010000406.1:0-27152 GCA_021030975.1 Lichenothelia convexa | reverse complement strand
TCAACTCGACGATTGACATGATTATGAGAATTGCCAATGATTCAATGGATTTGGTAGGTTTTCGGTAGAACCTCTTCTACGCTCCGCCTGGATGGACGCTGAAGCAGTCCATTTGAAACTTTGAACTGACGGTGCCGTTACAGATGGGCCACCCAATGCACATTCACGGTTACAGATTCTGGGTCTTGGGCTCCGGCACCGGCTCGTTTCCATACAACACTGTGATGGATGCACCTCGCGGCCTCATCAACCTACGTGATCCCCCGTTTTGGGACTCGGTAGACCTTCCGGCATCTGGATGGGTTGCTATAAGGTAAGCCCCTCGAAGGTTGTGGCACTCTGCACGGTTTCGTGGCAGGAAAAGCAACGTGCTGACCATTGCGACAGGTTTGTGACTGACAATCCGGGTGCATGGTTCTTTCACTGTCACCTGCAGTGGCATCTGTTGGTAAGCAGCAAGAACCCATCAAGCCGATTCAGCTGTTAACAGCCCGTGATTAGAATGGCATGGCACTTGTCTTTACCACAGGCGAAGACCAAATTCCGGGCTTGATTGGCAATGCGACAAACGGCGTCCGCGTTGATGGACCCTTGGCGAATGGCACCACTTATAATGGCACCACTTATACAGGCCTTGCCCATAGAGATTGCGCAGTGTATCGCAGCTATCCTTTGCTGCTGGTTGCTGTGGCGGTGTGTAGTTTTTGGCTTTGGTAAGGATGTCATATTCAGCTTATCAACGCCGAATCGGTTTTCGAAGCTGGTTGATTAGTGGTCGCGAGCTTAACAATGTGAACGAGAATGCGAAAACTTGGACTCTCTTTGCACTTGAACGTTATGGGCTACGATGTAGAACTCCCAGTGACTGTTTTCACCCAACTCAACTTCGAAAGGTGGCACGCACGAATATCTCCGTATATATGAAACGCTACATATCTCAGTCTGCGTTTATCTCAGAGAGCGTGTCCTGATATTAGACCTGGAGATGGAGCATAAGTTATGGCACGGATCTTTTCGGGCTGGGCCTATGACAACCTTGGTTTCTCAAGCTTACCGTAAGGTTTTCCATTCCTACCTATGGTCACCTGTGCGCCAGTCTGACAGCGAGAGCAAGATGCGGCGAGGCCACTGCGACGTAACGTTGCGGGTATGAAGATGAATCACGAATTCAATCGCTGTCCTCGTGTCTACCTCGAGGGATGCCAAAGACGTGGATTCGCTGCCACTCCGGGCTCCGTAGCATGAAGCGGACTCTCCTCATTCCTGGATACATTAATCCACGATTATGGATGATGGCAGTGCACAAGGGTTGCCTGACTTACCCGGCCGCAGCGCCTGACGATGCATAGCGTTGCCATCGGTTTTACTTGCTCCACCTGCTGATGCTAGATTAGATTCACTTTCCTGGAGTGCAGCCTCCAAGGTTTGTGTTCGTTGCACTCAAGTCGCCTTGCGGTTTTCATTGGCGATTGGCCCTATAGTAACCTCCTGCCTCGTAGCTGGGTTGTACCAGTTTGCGTGGCACCATTTTGTTGCACCGATAAAACGTATACGGTATTGCTACGCGATCAAGGCGCTGCTCCGCGGCGGTTAGGAAAGTAATAGGAGGAATGACGACGAAGAAATAACGAATGTGTTACAGCACGCGAAGGCTTAAGATGCAAGATCAAAACATGGTGACTTGTCTCATCTATGATAGATTATCATTTATACACAGCTGACCGCCAATATGTAGTAGGACTTGCACAAAGGATACGAGGTATCAAAAGAGCTTGCGTGCGCACGTCGTTAAGAGATAGAAATGAGTGTGTTTGAGAGCATGCGCACCGTCGAGAAAGACGAACTATATGACGAGACGGTCAAGCGAGCACCGTGTAGCTCAGTCCATCGCGCAAGCCAGCTCTGCAGATAATGCTCTACTCTAGCCCCTCCCCTCCGCACATTCCAATTCCACCGTGACAGGTCGACCGAAGGAACCGCTCCACCACACCGAGATAAACCATTCAGGTTGACCGAGTCGCATTGCCAGGTGTGATTGATTTACTTCTACATATCCATGGTGTTAGTCGATCACACATCCAGAGACACAGGATGCGTTCGAAGATCATTCGGATGAAGCTGACTTACGCCGCATTCCTTGCAGGTGCAGCCTTGACTACAGGTACAACTGGAGGGTCCGCTGCAATTGCAGCTCGAGCCACAGCCGCAAGCCATTTCGAAAAGAGGTTTAGATGGTTCTGTTGGGTGATCTTGTGGATGTTGATATTCGCTGGAGTGGCTGATGTATGTCTTGAGCCGTCAGATGTTCGTATCTACCCGGCGACCCAGGGAGGGAAGCTGGTTTTTATAATCCAAGGTCACTTCACTGGGCATGCGGTACCTACCTCACTCCTCTCCACTCAAGCTTTCGGAAGCAGCTCCGTGGAGACGAAGAGGGAGCGATGGAGTCATGATGATGATGATGATGCTTCTGCCTGCTCTGGGTGTTAGTCTGGCGTGAATTGTGCGGCGCGCAAACTGCGCGGTTCGACCAATAATGCGCGGTCGGCGAAAGGTGGATCTCGATGTGACGTGCTATGGTGGGATGGGCGGCTTTTGTTCAGTGAACGGGCGTACATCTGAGAACGGCCCGCAGATTTCACGCGTAACAGCGATCACGCTAACAAAAGACTACGCTGTAGTACAGTAGTTGGAGGTTATTCCGTCACCTCTTCCCCATCTCTCTTGGCACCCCTGTTGCCATTAAGCTGTGCGGCGCCGTTTGGGCGGGTAATTTAGTGGTTGTGCTTGGCGCGCGGGAGCGCGAATTGTGCGGACCCGCTTGACAATTTAGACGTCATCTTTTGGCCTGGCCTGAGAGAGCTCGCGTGATCTTGCATTCTCACCGCAGCCCATAGAACTGAAAGCCATTGCTATGTACTACCTAGGTATTAAGTATATCCCTGGTGAGATAGCGGGCCAAAGAGTACATTGGCATATCGCAGGAACGTTTTATAGCCTTGGTTCGTATGAATATACCCAACGGGTGCAAATAACATGCTGACTCATACACATGTGCCCTAAGTAAGGTAATGGTAACATAACATAGGTATCGAGTATCGCCCGCGGCTACGGTAGGCGCCACTTTAACAATTGATAGGGAAGAGACCACTATTCCTTTGCGGCAGGACACCTTTACACTGGAAATATGCCCATTATCGACGGACAGAAATGGGCATGCGAGGCATGCATTAGGAAGCATCGAGTCGGCGCCTGCAACCATCACGGTATGATACTATCTAAAATTGTTACACATAACACCGAAGTGTTATGCCCTTTCGCCGTACTCGCTCTCTGCACTCAGCTAACGCTATATTATATGCAGATCGAGAGCTTAAGCTTAGAGCGCCACAAGGTCGACCTCAGAAGCAGTGCGATCACTGCCGCAATGCGCGAAAATCCAAGTCCCACCATGCGAGATGCGATTGTGGGGAGAAGATGGAAAAGGCAAGGAGCAGTATGAACCATGAGGTTCTTGGTCATATCGACTTCGATGTAGCGTCAGCAGCTCTCGAGATGGTGGAACACAACTGTTGCTGTGTCCATGGCGGGCAATGCAGCTGTGGCATCAAGAAAGGGAGAGTAACGACAGTCCGTAGTAGCCCAAATTCGAAGGCTGGTCAGGATATAGTGAGGAGTATGCCAAATTCCCTGCAGCGCCGTGGTGGAGCACGCTGATAGTCTTGAGAGGTGGTCTCCGAAAACCTTGCCAAGGGCTGAATCCTGCCTACGTATTTGACACTCCGTATCATATGCGGCCAACACATATGTCACTTAATCCTATTCCGGCGCAGGCAACGGACATCGATTTGGCTCATTCTACATTGAATTCCAGTAGGGCACCCCGGCACTCGGTCGATGATGCAACTATGCCATATACGGACAGCAGTAACGTTCTCCATGGCATATCGGGTCTTGAGCGACCTTCTGTACGCAGTCCATTGTTGACGGTTCCATCTGATAGAGTAGAGACCAATGCGTCCACGCTTACTTTTGCCGACTTCAGCTATGGCATTCCCCGTCCGGAGCCATTTTCTGCTTCCAGGCTTGAACCTCCTACAGCTGCTGGACCGACTGAAATCCCTGCAGCCCAAGCATGGCCCAACTTTGGTGGGAGTGTGCCAGCTGTCGATGACTATTCCACGGTGCCTGCCGCAGAATTTTCCACTTACACGAACCAAGGGTGGTCACTTCTTTCCGGAACCCCCAGTCAATTATCGTTTGCTGAAAACTTACCGGTCACACTCAATAATGACTCGGTCGACTTTCTTCAGCGTCTTTCGTATAGTGGAGAAATTGCTTGGCAGGGCGGATTTGGACCACCAATGTGGCCTGGTGCTGAGGCTTACATTAGCGATCCTACATGGCCTGCTATTCTGGAATCCGTGCCTCAGCAAACTACTTCCGACGGTACCTTCCAGGTCGACCTTGAGCAACGTGCTGATCCGCCTTCGTACCAGTTGGGTTCCTTCTTCACGCCTGGCGACTTGCTGCAACCGACAGGTCTCTCCACGGCTTCTTCTGGCCAGCGCTCGCTGGGTAACCACTTCCTGAGACGTCTTGATCACAACATGGATGAGAGCAACGCAGCCTAGCGGCGATACTAGTGTTCCTTCTTAGAACTGGATGTTTGAACATCTATACTCCTGCACCTTCGAAAGCATACTGCACAGCCGGAACCATCATGGTCTGCTTACGGCAGCTCGTTGTCCGCCAACCTCCTAGCGCAGGCCATATCCTACATCCTTCCTCAACAGACATCGAGCCACCCCTCCACCTTTTTCGTTGGAACCGCCTTGGTTCAGGATTGAGAGACCTATGATGGGATGGATACCTGAAGGCCAGGGAAAGGTGTAGCCAAAGGAACCATAGGCATGCAAGGTGGTCACGACGAACACGACGAACACAGCAGCTTGTGATGATGTGCTTTACGTTCCTTTGGTGGTTGAAAGGAATGACGGAGCCGTTGTGGATTTGATACGTAACAAAGTCTTCATCATCTGTGCAAGGACTTATCTTATTCATTGGAATACATGGGAACGGGTTTCCGTGAAGCACATGAGAATTCGTGCAGCCACATCTCAAAGATGTAAGCGCATAAGTATACACCGAACCCTAAGTCTCGACCGTGGAAATCCCGTTCGGTTGTCATAAGCATCTCGATGTCTTACCCCAAAATCAGAGGCCGAGGCGTTCCTCCTTACCGCAGACGTTGGAGGGTAAAGGAATCATTTTATCAAGTGCATGTTCGAAGGGTAACTTCTACACGCGTATCTTATTTCGAGTGCTTTCGGCAAGGCATTCTGCCAGTCATCCGCATATTCGTAGGTCCAGACGGCGCAGACGTTGGGTTTAGAGTCGGAAGACTCCATAATCGTGAGGAAGACAAAGCAGCTGTGGGAGCATGTTGAAAGGATAAAGGAAAGACTGATGAATGGAAAGCTGCGTATTCTCATACGGAGCGTGGTGACTGCGAGTGTGAATATGGAAAATGGGTTTGAATCGTCGCTTGGCATCGCAGCCCATACGTTATCTGGGTTGCACTGCATAGTTATATATACACCACGTGTAACTCTGAATTCTGACTAATAAAGCACAGGATTTGTGACAGTATGGGAATTACGACAATGAACCTTCTTAAAGGCCACGCCAGCTAATTTTAGCTCATGCAGAGTTCTTAGCAAACATGGACTTGCGGCCCGTTAACTAACGTCAAGCCTCCTCTTGTGGTCTTACAAGAGCAGCCAAGGAAGGTAGATTCAGTCTCAAAAAGGTGGATTGGGGCTAATATATAAGTTGTGGGCGGATAGAGTCGAATAACAACAGAGCCAGGTGGGTTCAGTCATTATTATCCGTTCAGAAGTTGCCACCACAGAAATCCGTTTTGTATGGTGCTCAGCCCGGAAACAGTCTAAGTTAAGCTCAATGACGAATCGGAAGGGTTGGGAGGTACTTTATTTCGGCGTGTATCCCTTATAGCTACAAAGTGAACGCGCCGGAGATGAGGAGATGCTGCAAGCCTAATTGTTATTATTGTTTGGCGAGTTTTGCGAGTTTTACTGTAGTGCACACCACCCATCGAGGTCCAGCTTCCGCCGACTGCATCGGACCAATCGCAGAACCGCCCGCCCCGCACAATTCACGCCAACCAAAGCCCAGACCATGCTGCAGCAGCAGCAAGCGTCATCATCATTGTAATCTGCATCACAAACGCTTTGATGAGCGGAGATACCAGCGGTAACAAGGGGGATTCCAGGGGGTCCAGCAAAGTTGGCAAGCTCTGGAGGTGGAGGTGACCGACCCGTGGAGCCCCCCGACATGAATACGTCCCTGGGCCTCTCGACTTGATTTTCTCTAGCAGAGAGCAAATCGATTAAGCATAGAGCATCTCTATGGCACGCTTCAGTGAAGCGTCTATACCTAGGCACTACCTCCTCCCTGTAGATGGACTCGCCGTCCCTGCCCTCAATGCCCTGCCCGCAGGGCTTTAACGGAAATCAAAAGTCATCTTACGTTTACAACCCGGCGGGAAGGAAAACTTAGCCGTGAAGCATCGGTGGCTATTTAGCACAGGATGCAGATTGTACGAGAAGTTCTTCCAAACAGTACAGTCCATCACCTTCATACTAGTTTCGCGGACGAGGGATAAGCGGCACCTGAATTCTGGGTGTTATGGCACAACACAACGGAGGCGAAGCCCAATGACAATCTTGTCTAAATTTTCGACTTAGTACTCTATCTGTTGTGGCTCCGTCAAAAGTGATAGGGCAACATGTCCGCATGTCGCCATGCGATATTCCGCTCCAGCTTGACCTGCGGGTCCATATGCCAGTCTCCGGCTCTAGTGACCACCGTGTCCGCCTCCGTTCCCGCCGCGGTACTCACCTCCATGTCCGCCTCCATACTCTTCCCTATACTCGGCTCCATGTCCTCCTCCATACCCTTCCCTATACTCGGCTCCATGCCCTCCTCCATACCCTTCCCTATACTCGGCTCCATGCCCTCCTCCATACCCTTCTCTGTACTCACCTCCATGCCCACCTCTACGCTTAGCTTCCATTCCGCCGTGCTGACCGTACAGTTGCCCTCCTTGACCGCCTTCGTATCCGCCATGGCCACCTCCGCTACCGCCGTGTTGTTCGTAGGCGCGGTACCCTCCTCCGTGTTGGTTGTAATTGCCCGGCGCAGCGTAGCCTCCACCGAAGCCGCTCTGATGACCGCCATACTGCTCTGGTTGACCGCCTTCGTACCCACCGTGACCACCTTGATTCATTCCATAGCCTTTTGCGATGCCCTGATGGCTGCCACTCCCTTCACCGTATACGCCATGTCCGTAGGCCCTAGAGAATGCCGTCTGTCAGCCCTTGCCCGACGAATGTAGCATATCATGACGATGCATCAAGGAGTACCGCGGGTGCAGGCACAAGTGAAGCTTACTCCGGTGGACCAGCAGGAGGGTAGCCACCTTGACCGCCGTGGCCATAGGAATCTTGGGTCGAGTGCTGCTGTTGTGGGTAGCCATATCCTGGCATCTGCGGGTTCTGGTAGTCCTGAGAATGCTTCTGGCCAGTGACGGCATCGGTGAGCTTGTGTGCGATATCGTTGCCAGATGAGGATTGCTGCTGGGACGAAGATTGTCCGGAAAGCTGACCGACAACTTTGCCGAGTAGATTCGACATGGCGGATGAAGAAGCTTAGGGCGCTAGAGCTTGTAAATGGCAGATTCGTCAATGATGAGAAAGCAAAGTGGCAAGGAAGCAGTAGGTGTGCGTGTTGCGGTGTAAGGTCCAGGTGAGGCAAGGTAACTTACACCGTCTTATATAAGCGTGACGACAACCGAGCGCGGTTTTGTAATGTAAACTTTGCCTGCAGCTAAAACGTGCGGACATGCATGCCTTTCGATTCGCCGATCTCACCGTGGGCAACAACCTGAGTAATCTTCCAGTAAGGTAAGACAGCTTTAGATAAGGTACAGCAGAAACATAAGTTAGGAAGTGTGGTAGATAAGGTACTATGTAGTAGCACTTCGTACTGCATAGGCATAAGGTAGTCGGCACGGGAGTACTGTACTCCACACCTACTGTAGTCGTCGTTTCCAACCCACTCAAGGCTGCCTCTTTCTCCGCGGGATTCTTAGCTATCTACCTAGGCAGGGACCTAGTATGGTCGACTGCTTAATACTTGTTACAGACAGGGGAATCGCGGCCCGCAAAAATCATAGCACACATGTAACAAGTATTAGGCCTGCGAGGAAGTACCGTTACTCTCCATTGTCAGGCACTGGAACATGTCTTCTCGCTGCTCCCGCCTAAATGATTTGCTCAGAAGATTCTGAGAGGCCAGGCCCACTCCTATTGACGACGCACAAGGTTTTGGCAAGCTCTCAGGGTTTAGGGATGTCTTTCTACGAGTATTTGGGCTCAAAATCGAGAGAAGCCCCCGTAAGGTTGGCCTCCTGCGGCCCCCCGGGGACCAACGGGAGCAAAGCTCGTATGAAGTACTAGTTTAGTCCACGATCCACCTCACCCTTACTATTATTATTATTATTGTTAGGTACTTATCACTGGTAGATGTTAGCTGAGGCGACATCTTGGCCGCAGCAGCCTAACGGCAGGCGCACTGCCGAGCTGCTCTTGGCATACACAAGCACATCGCGCTAGCCCTCTGCCATCACGCGATCCTTGGGCATCCAAACTTCAACCTCTTCGAAAGAACTTCGAACCTCTTTTCATCGCTTCGCCCTCCTACGCAACCTCGTTGTCTTGAACTGTCTCCCGGTCCCTGCTTTGACTTCCTTCTGAACGCTGCTTATACGGCCATGGGTGCATCAATTTGTCCGACAAACAGCGGCTTTCCGTGGTCATAGGCATATCCTTATCATTCTTCCTTGTAGAGATTAGCGGTCAGTGAATCCAATGCCTCGACAATCCGCCGACTAACCGACTGGTCCTTTCCTAGTGGGATTCTATACTGGCTCTCTCGCACTGGTCGCCGATGCCTTCCACTACGTATGTTTCCATAACACCTTGGCCGCTCGCTGCGCGTCTTCAGCTGATACACGTTTGCATACAGTGCACCGATCTAGTCAGCTTCGTCGTAGCCTTCATTGCAATCCTGGCATGTCTCTCCGGCATCGGTGTTCCCGTAACACACAACTGACCGCTTGCAGATTACCCAACGCGGCAAGTCGCCCAAAGACTTCTCGTTCGGTTGGCAGCGTGCGCGATTACTTGGTGCCTTCTTCAATGGAGTCTTCTTGGCGGGGTTAGGCTTGAGCATCTTCCTGCTAGCCATTGAGCGCTTTGTCTCGTTGACCGGTAGGTGAATCCTCACCCCGTCTAAACAATACGTCAAGTTACTCTCGTGCTGACGATACTCTCTGGACAGAAGTTGAACAACCGAAGCTGGTCCTCATCGTTGGAGGTATCGGCCTTGCGCTCAACTTAATTAGTGCTGCCTTTCTGCACCGTATGCGCGACTTTCAATCACGAGATTTGGTAGAAGCGCCGGGCTGACAATCTACCGTCAAGAGCATGACCACGATCATGGCGACTCTGGTCACAAGAGGCAGTCTTCCGCCGCTTTGGAAGCTGCGCGAGTGTCCTTCAATGCTGCAGTGCGTACTGTCGGGTCTTGTGAGGAGCTGTGAGAATTTCCAGCTTACATCTTATGCAGGGTCCTGGTGTCCATACCAACCACCGGCATGCGCAGCAAGACTTGAAAGTGGAGGGAAAAGGGCGGGATTTGGGCATACTCGGCGTGTTGCTACATGTCGTTGGCGATGCCATCAACAACATTGGCGTCATGGTATCGGGGTTGGCTATTTGGTTGGGTAAGACGTATGGCAGGTTCTACGCAGACCCTGCTGTGAGCATGGCTATCGCCTTGATGATAATGGGCACGTCAGCTCCCTTGAGTAAGCTATGCCCTCACGCTTAAGATCCACTTAACATGACGAACTCATCGTTGCCTAGTCAAAAACAGTGGCAGGATTCTTCTTCAGAGCGCTCCTGGTGGTGTTTACATCGAAGAAGTGAAGGCAGACCTTGAGCAGGTCAGTCGATTCCTAGCGCATATATCATCGAAGCTTGGACGAATGCGGCTGACTCGGTCATTCAAGCTCCCGGGCATCTCATCAGTCCACGAACTGCACATCTGGCGGCTTAATCAGGAGAAAACAATCGCATCAGCGCATATCGTGACGGAAAGCGATTCGCTGGACGCATTCATGGAACAATCCAAACAAATAGGCGAATGCCTCCACGCTTACGGTGTCCATTCTTACACCCTGCAACCTGAAAAGATGACGGCACTGAGCTCTATTACACCTCCAGCGGAGACTGCTACAGGTATTGATCTCGCTGGAATATCCGGCACGCCAGCAGATCTTACCTGCAGGATGAGATGTCAGGAGGATAGCTGCACTCCATTACAATGCTGCGACTAAATGTTATGCTGCAATGGGACGGCAGCATTGTAGATAACTAGAGGCCGTATATTGCATTTGTTGGTGTACTCCGAAAGTTTATCAGCCGACAACGACTGATTTAATCAGGCCATTATGTAGTTATGCTCTAGCTGACTGAACATCAGTAGCAAAGCTTTTCTGACACGCAGAGACATCTAAATATCACATCTATGGACTGCCCATGTAGAAGTTTCCAAGGAGAAATATTATCCCCTGTCCCAGCGCAGTTAGATCGCTACAGACGAACCGAGTGACAGGGAGCTAAGTAGACCTACGTATCGAGTTATCCGCAATTGCCTCTCTTTTTCTCTCTTTCTCGCAAATCTTTGGGCATGTTCGCCGAGGCCTCTCCTTCAATGCCTTCTCCGTGGCAACCTTGTTACTTCCATTCAGAACGTGTAGCCCTCACCGCAGGAAAAACTTAGGCAACTGAGCCCGTTCTTTCAACCGCGACGAAAACTTTTGCTTTTAGGGGCTTCCCCCGTCGAAGGGGCGTTGCGCGGGCTCCATATATCAATATTAAGAGGTCTAACACACATTTGGGAAACAAGCGTTGAACATCGCCCCGGGCCGTTGGGCAAGATAAGGAAAAAGCACTTGTCGGAACGGGAGGTGTAGGAAGACTGACTAGGCAAGAAACCTCCGGTACCGTAAAAAGGGAACATGTTATGTAAACGCGCTTCTCGATCGTTAATGCGGATTTCTGAGGTGTTTCAGCTACCTTCGTACGAGGCTTTAACCGCTGTCAGAACAGCACAGAGAAGTCGTGTGAATTTCATGATAAAGAACAAGGTCGCCGCCGTGAATGTAGCGGCTCGAGAGTAATGTATTACCAATTCTCCTTCAGCATGACTGGGAACATTGGAGAGACATTTGGAGCTCGTACACTGCAGGTGCTGAATATATTGTTCGAGGCCCTTCAAGAGCTCGAGATCAATTAGCAGATGGGAAGTGGAAACAAGACTACAATTAAGTGGCGCCGTAAAGTTCCATTTTTCATTGCCTGATTGTACCCGCCAGCAAAAGACTTGCAAAGGTGTCATGTTTCGGATGAACTAATAGCATAAAGTTAAGTTCCACGATTTCTGAGAGGGATGAGAGGGATAAACAACCATGAAAGCTAACAATAGACGTCGCAATGTGGGCAGGGTAATACAGCCAGTTTAAAATTCATGGCCCTATTTAACGCCTCTTGAACCACCTCAGCTGCAAAGCAACGAGAATCACTGGCAAAACACTGACGAGTTCGCCGAGCCCAGCATACGCTGGCGGGATGCGCGCATGAACGAAAGCTCCAGCAGCGAGCAATACCGCGAAAAGGTTGTAAACAAACGACCAGGCAAAGTTGAAAACAATCCGACGGAACGCCGCTCGCGAGAGATCGATTACGGTGAGAATTCCTGATAGGGCGGGCCTGACGAGAACAGCATCAGCAGCACTTTGCGCGACATCTGTCCCGCTATTCATATGGAGGCCAATGTCAGCTTGAGCAAGGGCAACGGCGTCGTTGGTTCCGTCACCACAGAACAGCACGATATTGTCTTTATGGCCCATGATGAATTTCAGGTACTGCTGCTTGTCTCCAGGAGAGCATCTTGATTTGATATGGGCGCTGGGAATACCCAGTTCGTGGCCAACCTTTTGTACTGCGCCGTCATCATCGCCACTAACAAGAGAGACGACTATGCGGCGTTTCCGGAGCTCTGAGACGACGGCTTTGGCGTCAGGGCGTAGGGAATCATCCAAGCCGTAAACAGCGAGTAGATCGTGGTTGAGAGATACGCAGAAAACCGTGTGGCCTTGAGAAAGCAATGTCCCAACTTGCGGTATAGCCTGTACCGCCAGCCAGCGAGAACTTCCTCCACGTACGATCGCTCCACTTAAAGTGCCTTCCATACCGCACCCCGACACGGATTTTACATCCTCGACAACGCTAGGCTCAACACCTTGTGCCTGCAGATGACGGGCCACGGCGGCAGAGACAGGATGCTTACTATTGCTCGTAAGTCCCAAAGCGAGCGATGCCGTAAACGACTTCGACTTGGACAGATACTCTTCGGCGGATACCGACAACTCCCCCTCCGTGAGGGTGCCGGTTTTGTCAAAGACGACGTGAGATACCTTTCGTGCCATCTCAATTGTTTCGGCAGACTTGAAGACCACTCCAAGCCTCGCCCCAACACCGCCAGCGATGACATCTACCATCGGCACCGCTAATCCTATGGCGCATGGGCACGACACAATGAGCACCGTGATTGCATAGGTCATTGCTTGGACGGCAGCAGTACCACTCGATTGGTGGCGAACGGCTATGCCTACTGCAATCCAGATAACAAAGGTGATCAACGTAAGTCCCACGATGACTGGCACAAAATACGAAGCGACGGCGTCCGCAAGCTGTTGTATTTTTGGCTTCGAGAACTTTGCTGCGTCCACCATAGCTGCGATCTCGCTGATAGTATTTTCGCCAGGCAAGCGCGTGAGCCGGACTATGAGTGGACCGGAGCCATTGAGACAACCTGCAATGACGTTCGATCCCGCGGATTTTTCAACGGGAACCGCCTCGCCGGTCACATTGGATTCGTCGACTTCGCTTGCGCCAGATACCACAACTCCGTCCGTCGCAATGCGTGAGTCAGGCATGACCTTGAAGATATCGCCGTACTGTAGCAAGCGAGCATCCATCTCGTGGGCATCTGACCCATCGCCACTAACAAGCAGCACCGTTCCAGCTTGCAGTGACCGGATTGAGATTGATTCAGCAGCTTTGTGCCTAGCAAAAGCAGTCGCAAGGCGCCCGACCATGATAAAGGTGATCAGCAAGGTACTAGTTTCGAAAAACTCTCCTGTTGACAATGGGTGACCTCGGACTTGATAGGCGAAAGCAATAATGGAGTAAATGTAGGCCGTGGAAGTGCTCAACACGACCAATAGGTCCATCTCGATCACATGCGTAAAGAGGAGTGCTCTTAGCGCACTTGGATAAAACGGTCCGGCAACGGCGATTTGCACGATCGTCGCCAATGCCAATGCTATCGCGCCGTACAAAGTCTGGTGAGGAGGCAATGGGGCCCAAGTCAAAACGAGCACAGGTATAGTCAGCACGGCGGAGAGGCTTGTCATATAGGCCGTCTTGCGGACATGCTTGCCACCAGCCTCAAGCTCAGCGTAAGGACGAGCAGGGGCGAGGGTAATGTCAGTATCGAAGGCTTTTGCGATTAAATCCCTGGCGCCGATGATACTGGGGTCATAGGTAATGCGAACTGTATGTTTGTCCAGTGTTACTATCTCTTCAACTCCGTCAGGTCTTTTCTGGTTTACAAAGTCCCTAGCCTCCCCAGGGACGAGCACATCGATGTTCTGCCCTTCGGTATTGACTCGGTGGCAGGCAAAGCCAGTAGCCCTTGCGACTTCTCGGATGAGTCCGTCAACGGAACCACCTTCTCCGTCAAAATCAAATTCGGCCCGTGACATCACAAGACTTGTCTGAAGGTTGCGGATGCCAGGAATTCCATTAAGAGACCTGAAAAGCTTGTTCTCGCAGCCGACGCACGTGAGCCCTTCTACATTGAGCGTAATGTGCTCGGTGATCGCTGTAGCCTTTTCAATGTCGCGAGAGTCTGACAGGGCAACATCCTTACGAAGCTCAACGAGGCCGTGGCTCGCATCCCACGGATTACTGCTTGATGAGGTACAGCATGTAGGGTCGGAGCAAGTGTTGCGTTGTGTGCTGCAGCAAGACTTGTTTCCGCAGGCTCCCTGCTTTGGACTTGGTGTCGGGGAGCCATTCTCGGCTTTACCTGTTGCTCCTGCACAGCAATCATTCGCCCGGCAAGTATCAGCCTTTTCTCGACAAGCACCACGTTCGTCGCTAGGTATTTGTGAACAACAATCTGCCTTCACCCCGCAAGCAACAGTTTCTTCTCCACAACTTCCGGTCTTTGCGCCACATGTGCTAGGCTTTTCTCTGCAACCATCAGGGTCGTCCACACAGGGATCACACTTTTCACCACACCGGTCGCCACAAGCTAAATCCTCCTTCGAGCAACTCTGCCGGCCATCGCGAAGGCCGCTGCCAGAACCTTTGGGCGTGGGAGAACCGCCCAAAGGATGCCGCTCCTTTCGGTTCCGAATGGAGGAGCAGCAGGTCTCGAGATTGCGTGCGATGAGAGCTTTACAGATGCAGCCGATACGCTCCAAGGTTGCCGCATATCGTTCGTACGCGGCCTTGAGGTGGGTAGTGCATGGTTTTTTGACGTTCAATTTGGAGTTTAATGTAGCTCCTCCACATTGTCAGTGAAAAGCCTGACTATGCGACTTTCTCCTACCTTTCAACTCGCCCTCCGTTGGCTCGCTATCGCTGCAGCAACTGCGACACTGCGCGTCACATTCCAGTTGTGCGGCAACCTCCAAGCAAGTACCTATATCACCTAGTCAGATTTTCTTCCGACCGGAGAAAATGACGGCAATCATACTGTCACAACATGCTTGCTCTTGGTTCTCATCCCGTGGCCCAGTGTGAAGTGGAGAACAGAAGCTGCACGGAGGCAAAGGCGGCAAAAAATCGGCCATGACAGATACCCGAAACCAAGTACTTGCAGTGGTTCGAAGATGTGTATGTTGGGCTTGCACGAGACCTTTGCAGGTTGTAAGATAGAGTTGGTTGTGCACAAAGCGTAGGGAGCCTTCAGCTTCTGGCGGAATACGAGGGCGTAGGTGTTGCAGGCCGCGGAAACCCCTTTGTAGGCGGAACGCGGATTTAATTTAGGGAGGGTTTCGCAGCGCAACCACCTCCTCCACCCACTGCCGGTTTAGGTAGGGACCTTACACTCTGCTCCGAGAATTATAAACAATCGTCCACGCATAGGCCTCGAACTTAGCTATCTATAGTAGAGGGAATAACTATAATTAATGCTATTAATATCATCAGCCTTGATTCTTATTGTAAGGGGAAGTAAGTGACGGCTGTGGCAAAGTTTGCAAATATAGCTCGCGCAGTCGAGGTAACCAATAATATTTACCTCTCTGGACTGTCGACAAATGCGACATTTTTGCGGCCACACTAAGATCCTGTTTGGATATCAGTAGCCGAAAAGATGAGCGAAGCTGGGCATGCGCAGCAATCCGAAAACAAAAAGCACGAGGATCTAAGTGCTAATTCTTACTAGTGAAGTGCGAACGGCGGCTCAGCCAGGCTGTGCATCCTGCGGCTGTTACATGAGTGAATTACTGCGTAAGGTAGGTACCTATACCTCGAGATTGCACGAAAGATCGTTTCAGCGCGCCTGCTGAGCTAAGCTCATTAGCTTACTATCGGGTGGCTGTTGCAGTTAAGAAGGCAACGAGCATCCTACCAGTAACGCAAGGATTCCATTTGCTCAACGTGCCCAGCACGAGTCTCTCGAGTTTAGTGCATCGAATACACGAGCCTGGATCTGTAGTATCAAGATATGATGTGGTAGGTTCCCAACCTATTGACGGCCGAAAGCTGGTCGTTGTTGCCATGGCCATGCCAATAGGCCCGCCAATAGGCCACTTGCAGATATAGTAACGCATCATGTCGCCTCATGGCTTAGGTGTGATATGTATGTTAGAGCCAGGGCGGTTTGACCACAGAATGTCACTGACAACTATCGCAGGAATGGCAATTGCTCAGACAACGACGATTGGCATTCTTGGGGGCGATGGGTCGTCCTTTGCCTGGTGCTTGTTCTCGTCGTGGTCGCCGTTATCATTTCTGTGTCAGTCTAGCTTTCCCTCTAATCCCTATCCGCTTTCGATGGATATCGTCGTCTTCAAGTTTTGGTTCACGCTGACCATGCCGACAGTTACATTACCTCTCGCCGTCGAGGACGTGCTGGCCTCCGCCCTTATTGTGGCCGCTTATCACCTCCTGCAAATCAACAGGGTCAGATCGGCGAGGACGAGGGTTACGGAACCTCGTTGGAACTCCTCCAGCACCGGCGCGGTAGCCACCGTCATGTACGAGCCGGCGTGCCAACCGATGGGCACATGCAACCTTGATCAACGCGCTTACCGTGCCATCTTCGCGCGTGACATGGGCGCCACTGCACGATGGTTCCGGCTACGTCCGACTACATCTACTCGCGACTCCGCTCCAGTGCCTATGGTGCTGCGCTAGCATGCTCAAATACCACGGGAAATCTGATTTGCGGGTCTGATTGGGCCAGTTCGCTATCGGACGTATGAGATGCAGCCACCGCCACAGACTTTCCAACCCGGTACAGCGAGGGAAGATATGTACAACACACCTATTGGTCCCCCAGCCAAATACAAGAAGGCCTAGTTACCCAAGCTTGCTGATTCTTGAGCGTGTCTTGTAGGATGGCCGGTTTGCAAAAGCTTCGTCTGAGACCGCTGGTGCGCTGTGAGAGGAGCTTAGCACGGAATCTTTAAGAGGCGCGTATTTGGCGCTTGGAACTAGGAGACCAAGGAGAGTGTTCGTGAACAATGGAAGCCAGCATAGTCATTTCATATAGCCAGTCCCCGGGAGTCGGTATTGAAAGCTTTTTTCTTTGTGCCAAAGGCCGCTTAGGCCATGCAGATGGTATTTGCTAACACTAAACGACAGGGCACGGTGCCGTCTTCGACTGGACGACGTGACAACTTTTTGTAACCCGTCCTGATTGCACTGTAACTTGGCAATTTGGGAAGCTTGCTTATAACGCAATTGGGTTCGCAGCCACAGCAGTAGCAATCCAACCATTTCCGATACTTTGGGGGCTTCTTCGACGATGGCTCTTTCCGCTTCAAGCATGAAGCTTGCGACTGCAATTCCCGTGCTAGACATGCCCCGCAGTCGCTATGTTTGCCCCTGGAACAATGATGCCGGCTTGCCCTAGGTAGTCAACGCACCCAGATACCTCTACGTATCATCATAAGGTACCTTAAGTTGGCGGCTGCATGACAAAGTGTAGAATAGGGTCAAAAGTGCGCAATTACAGCATGCCTGAAGCGTGAACACATCCATCAGTAGCCAGCGCTCTAAGCTGGCGGCTACTCCCCATCTCGTCGGGGCGGCCGGCAGGAGCCGCGCGGGAATCGCCATGCTCCTTTGATGGCGTTTATTTGTCACCCCCGGCAAGGCTACCATCTCGGGGTTATTCTGCCGCTTGCCTATAATCAGAAGGAGAAATTCCGTGCACTCGACGCCAATAGGAACTGTGATCGTTATTTTCTCCTACTCGGTTTAGAACAGCTGCCTCCAATCTATGAGATGGTTCACCACTTCATGGAAGAGGCGACTATTGACTGACTGTTCTCCGAGACTACAATCTGCTTTAGTAATGCCAAAGCGCAACCGCTGGATTGTGCTGACTCACCTTGGACTTGCATGAGGGTTCTCCTCCGTCTTATGTACGTAAGCACAGAATCTCTGTCATTAGTCTCAATCAATAGGCGGTCAGTGTGGTTAACACCGAAAACAACTTTCTCGCCACTCAAGGCTGTAATACTTGACCATGGACACGCCATTTCTGTGCGTGCGGCCTGACCCGCTACCCATATCCAAAACGCCATGCTCGCAGCAATAATTTAAACAATCGGTGGATAGCAACAGCTCCTGTGCTTGGCTCAACATAGTATTCACCTACACAATTATCCGCAGACTCCATCGACGCCATTCGTAGCACTTCATATGATCATTGGTGTGTTGTTGCAATCCAGACAAATCATGCTGTCCTGAACGTTTAAGAGATCCGAAGATAACATTGCAACACCACACTACAGTTAAGGCGCCGGTCTTCGCCGCCGCTTAGTAATCGCGCTATGATCGAGAGCAAGTTCATCGTTAGACGTGTCCGACTCCGTAGATTCGTCTTCAAAGACAACAGATGACAGGTTGCTAGTTCTTTGTTGTGAGCTGACCGATGTTGTCTCTGCAGACATGCTCTGTGCGAACGCATTCGCGTCAGCGATGAAGTGGTTGCGTTGTTCCTGCATCAATTCTCTAGCATTGCGAAATGCTGCAGCACCCTGTCGGAAGCTATCTGAAGTGTCTGTCATGGCATATGCCCGTAATTGGGTCATGTAATACTCTGGCTCGCCCACGCGACTCGTGGACTGCCTTGGATGTGTTGCGTACATCTGCATTGTGCCTGTGCCAGGATGGTAGGTAGCCGCCACGGTGTACGCATTTCCGTCGTAGATAGGTGTGGGCTTTCCGTAGTTCTGGAGTTCAAACATGCCGCGAGCGCCGATCGCGCCGTCATACAGTGCTTGATTTTGAGCCACATCCGGTCTTCCAGACGCACTTTTACCCTCCAAGAAGAAATTAGGCGCCGCAGGCAGATTTGTACGTTTGGATGGGGTGATGTATCCGCCAAGGTCACGACGGACACGGGGGTCGATCTGCGCTGGCTTCGCTCCATAATAGGTGTCTGGTTTCGGGGCTGAGAGATCTGGGTCAACGGGCTTCAAGTGGTAGAATGGTATATCTCCCATGGACTCGTATTGCTTGTCCTTGGACCCTGCGATGATAGGGATCACGTTGGCCATCGCCTTGGACTCTGCTTTTGCCCTGCGATTGTCCCGCTGGAACTGCGAAAACGCATTCTCTGAAAATTGGGATGGTGACAGAGAACCTCGTGCCTGCGCGAGAGCTTGGCGTATCTCTTGCAAGTTTCCGGGCTCTGGGGGAGGGTTTCCATTCAAGTCCTCGTAACCCTCTGGATATATGCCTCGGTCAATCAACTTCTGCTCAAACTCACGACTGTAGGGTGTTGTGCTTGTAGTTTTGGTTTTGGTTTTGCCCGAAGTATCGCTTTTCGACGTGCCGGAAGTGGAACGTCTTTTTCTGCTTCGGGAGCCTGACTGGCTCATGGTGATCTCGGCGGTAGACAGATTCGAGTACTGCGCTATGAATTAGCAAACTCTGAACAAAGGCCAACATAGACTTACTCCGCGGAGTGAAGTGAGATCTGGCCCTCCTTCACTTGCAATTTGTCGAAGACGACGAAGGTCGGATCTGAGTAGGCGTGTCGAAGATACGGCTTTTGTTTTCGTGACTCGCAGAGGACCAGTTTGCTCACTCCTACGATCAAACTCCCTCAGCGCGCCGCGGGTCAAATAGACCTTGGACAAAGTGTCCCAGAACCGCGGAGGGTAGCACCTCGATCTCGAGAAAGAGTCTCGCTTGTGCCTCTTTGCTGCTCGTGGCCGCTCGTCGTCTGCATGCGAGGACTTGTCTCGCGGTCGTTTTCGCTGAGGCTGTGGCCCGTCTGGCACCATGAAGTCTGATAATATACCGCCCAAAAAGCATTCAAACGATTGGGCATCAGTCGATAGAAGTAGTGCAGTGGACCTGTTCCACATGGCCAAGGCACGCGCCGTGCCCCTTGCGCGATTCGCCCGACCCCGCACCTGGAGGCGGGTGAGTCATTGCTGCCTAGGAGCTAGCTCGCCTCATCAGTTCCTCAACTTGTGCGAGCAGCATAGCGGCCGAACGCGGTCCAGAATATGCTTGTGTGTCGTGGATTCCATGGGCGATTTCACGAAAAAGATCCAGGACATCCGAATAGCCTCAGAATATTCACTGATCCGCAAGCTTGGCGAGGGCGGCTTTGGGGCTGTCTACCTCGGTGTGTACCCCGTGATCCCCTGTGAACGCTCTAACTATTAAGCAGGCAAGAATTTAGACACTGGTAAAGAAGTTGCTCTCAAACTTGAACATCGGTCAGTCGAACCGTCATTCCTGGAGGATGAGGTGGAGAAATACGAAACATTTGAAGGGCTGGCTGGGTTTCCCAAGGTGTATTGGTACGGCTGGCAAGACGATTACAAGATAATGGCCTTCGAGCTCCTCGGACCTAGCCTCGAGGATCTGTTCCGATTTTGCGGAAATCATTTCACACTTAAGACCACACTTATGATTGCAGACCAGCTACTTGCCCGATTTGAGACGCTGCATTCGAAGGGCCTTCTTCACAGAGACGTAAAGCCTGAGAACTTCCTACTCGGAACAGGGGAGACTGGGAATGTCATTTATATGACCGATTTCGGTCTTGCCAAAGAGTTTAGACAGCCCGTTCACCCCCCTGAAGAAGACTCAGTCCGACAGCCTCACCTCGTGGGTACGGCGAGATATGCAAGCATTAATG
Source organism: Lichenothelia convexa (assembly GCA_021030975.1). NCBI lineage: Eukaryota > Fungi > Ascomycota > Dothideomycetes > Lichenotheliales > Lichenotheliaceae > Lichenothelia > Lichenothelia convexa. Next base: position 6,527 of record JAGFMK010000406.1, on the reverse strand, counting down.
GTCATTTGGGAAAAGGTACGGCAGCATTCAGCCAGTATGTCCATCGCTAATAGCCCATTCAGCGCAGTCCTTCTCGGACGATTTGGAAGCCTTGGGATACATGATGGTATACTTCCTCCGCGGCCGACTTCCATGGCAAGGACGCAAGGCAGGGATAGGGGAGGACAAACAAGACCTCATCCTGAAGGCAAAGCAGCGAATTAATACAAGAGAGCTGTGTTCGGGGCTTCCGGGGGAGTTCACCGAATACGTGAGCTACGTACGGTCTCTCAAAGACGATGAGCGCCCAGATTATGAAAGGCTCCGACACTTATTTCGTCAAGTCTTCCCTAGAGAGCGGTTTGATTACGACAACATTTTCGACTGGACAGAGCTGATTTATCAGCAACAACCTGGCAAGAACACTAAAGGAAAGCGACGTGATTGACGGGCTCGTCTGAAGCAATACAAGTTTATGCATGTTAGTCCAATGAAGGCAAGAGGCACTAAAGGCGAGTATGATGACGGCCACCACCTTGCAGAAATGATAGCAATCATGGAACCTCCTCCCGTAGACTTTCTCCAGCGCGATGATGCTAATCTTCGTTGACTAGGCAAATGGACAGGTCGCGTTCCCGTCCCTGGCAATCACTCTGGAGAGTCTTGAAGACAAGCTCGAAAACGAGGACAGGGCAAAAATCCTCGACTTGATGCGCACCGTCCTTCGTTGGAAGCCTGAAGCAAGGCCAACTGCATTAGAGATGATGTATCATTCGTAATTGATAAGCGATCTTTTGGAGGAGGGGGACAAAGAAAGGCAATGAGGAGCGCTGAATGGCGCAATACCTACAGACTTAGCATTTTGTATGTATCGTTCATTCGCCACTGTTCGCGCCGCTCGCAAGCTCACGCGTCGAATGACACTGAAGTTTCTGACCGTCCCCCGCCGGAAACCACCCTTTACATGTCTTTACAGCATAACCAACACCAAAAGCGACATTGACGCCGCCGCAATGATGAGTTCATGTCTTATGGAACAAGCTTGCATCTGTATCATCTGCATTCTAGTCCATGGGTCTCAAAACGTAAAACGGTGCATCCACTATCTATGTTTGGACAACTGCCCCGTGGGAAGCAGAAGAGCGCAGCGTAAGTCCTCAAGCGTTAGTTACGAGAAAGAGAGGCTATGCTACTGTAAGCACCGTCTCAGAAGGAGACGAGCTGAAAGGAAGGCGGTTTCGTGAAAAGACAACGTCTAGTAGCTCTCGTAGCCTACACGTAGCTTTGTTTGCAGGCCTATTCTCCGTGCTCAAACACCATACTCGCCTCCTACGCTTTCATCTTCACCTTCTCCCGCGTCAACGGCTTCTTCTTCTGTGTCAACCATACGTCGTCCCCAGGCGATATAATGCATGCCACCATCATCTATTTTGAAGGTAGGATTTACGGCAATCCCGCAGGGATTTGGCGGTTCCCTACTCGTCGGATCGTGTGCTCCGATGGCTGACGCCTTGTGGTGAGTTTTAGACTGCGCTGCTGTCTAATTATCAGCCTCCGTTTCAATCGACCGGGAAAGCGTGGGTAAATTAGCCTGCAGGCCACTCAGGCTGCCGAAGCTTACCATGTCGACCCGTTTGATATTTCTCCTCGGCCCATAGGCGAACCAGCGCCTCCCGGTTAGCTTCAGCCTGCAGCGGCTGGATACATGGGCGGAAGAGATAATCAAACATTGCCAGAAGAGTAGCCCTGTCTTGTTGTGCCTTCACGACGTCAAGTTGTTGGAGGTTAGGTTCAGGAAGAGGAAGCGCTACGGCCTGCCATGCCTCCGCGATATCTTGTAGCGATGGATTGTCACTAGCCTTCAGGCGTATTACAAGGAAGGCGTCAACATCGTCTAGAATATGCGGCAATTTCTCTGCTTGAGGTAGCGGCGAAGGAGTACTGCCTGCCAACATCGTACCGGTGATGTTCGGGAACAATGACTTTGACCTGTTGGGGCTTGTGAGTAAGAGTTATGAAGGCGGAATGTCGGTGAACATGCGATTGCGGTAAATAGCAATAACAAGCGGTGTAAATTGAGCGAAGCTGTGAAATCAACTACGAGGTTACCGGAAGAGCCAAAAGGCTTGTTGTGTTGGATGTTCTGATATCCGCTTGCGATCCCAATGTTAGCAATCGCCGCCGCTGACTCGAGACTGGCTGGACGTTTAGTTTCGTGGTGGTAGGTTTCCTTGCTAGAGGAGCAATCACCAGTTCGACCAGGTAGAGTGAAAGAGGAATCAGAGTGACAGCGCGTTGGCGACACAAGTACCAGCATAACAGAACATTGTTTCGGGTTCCGCGTTTCACTCGGAGACGGCACTGGTTGACGTTTGATATCAGTGAGCTTTACCGCACCTACGCCGTCTGAGCGCCAATTTGCTATGGAGTGAACATAAGAAAGTTCATTGCGGTCCGCCGACCGTGACGAGGAACTGTTAAGAACTGGCCCGGGATTGTGAGGCGGTCCGTTCTTACATCCTGCAGCTCACTGATAACAAATAGGACATTGCCTTCGAGTCACCGTTTAATGCAATGGTACATGAGTTTAAGCGGGTAGAACTTTCAATTTCAGTTAGTTTGAAGCATGACGTAAGCCCTGGTGAAATTTAGTTGACGGGTTGAAGTCCTCTGTGAAGTGACAACAAGCGCGTTCTATGTGGTGTGACAACGCCATGCTCTTTCTCATGATCAGCCGGTTGGCCGATCTTCGGAACTAGCGTTTTTCTCTCATGCAAAGCGTGCATGTAAGCTGAAGTTCCGAGCACAGTGAGGTTGCTTATACTGTAGTCGTTGGGTGGACGAGAAATGCTGAAGGGATAGCCGTTAATAACCGCACATCATTGTAAAGCATTTAGGACATGGTTAGGGTCAGAATGAGCGAAGCGCGTGTGGAATGACATCAATTGCATTAGGATACTCCGCTAACTTTCTATCATATCTAAAACATAATCGCATCACATTCGCTCTCACTTATACAACTCGCCTCCAATCTCATTTTAACCCTCGCTTCAAGTCTCACAGTTTTTGATGAGTCTTCAACCTTACCACAACTCTCACAGGGTTTAATAAGTCTTACACCTCGCTTCAACTCTCGCTTCAACTCTCATGAGTTTTGGCACCTCACCTCAACTCTCACGAACCCATGACAGCGATCCCTTGCCTGAAGGATAATTGAACAAGCAGCTCCCACGAGCATACATAGACCTTCGTCCCCCCCAGGATTCGTCCCCTTACCACCACACCCACCGCTTCCAACTACTACTGAGCTCGCTATCCTGTCTCAGAACAGCTCTTGCCAGGTAAGTTGGACAGTCCTTAAGCGCTGACGCAATTCGCCAAGCGCCCGTAAAGCGAGCGGTCGCGCTAATACTTATATGCGGGCAGTTCACCCTACAACTATGAACACGTGTGCACAACACTCACCTCGAACACATCCGTAACTCCTTGTACGCCTGCGAAAATGACCCACCCCGCGAGCAGCACCACAAGCCAAGCAGGGAACGGCATCACACTGCCCCGCTGATTCGCGCTGGCAGCCGATCGCGACTTGCGCCAAGGCCCAAGTCATAACCACCTCCGATTGCTGGCCAGCACGCCTCATGGCATCGTCTTTGCGGTTGTCATGCAGTTTCCTAGCCCCGAGAGCATCAGGGCAGATTGGTTGCTGTGGAGGTCAGCGCCGACGATGACGGACAGCTTGTCTATCGCATCCTAGAGAAGGACTTGGACGGTAACCTGCTGCCGCCCTTCACCAAGAGCAGCAAGCACCCAGCGCCTACCGATCTGAGAGAGGTCCACAGTCTAGGCTGTCGCTACATCGGCCTCTTTCACTTCATGACCGAAACCCGATTCACCGAGTTCGTCAAAGGCCTCAGAAAGCCGGTTGCAGAGCAGGCGGCGGAGCAAAAGGAGGAGGAGCCTCATGAGGAGGATGAAGACGGTGAGGGCGAGGGTGGTGAGGAGGCTAGTGATAATGGGGAGGACGAGGACAACGAGTGCTCGCATCCTCCTACTAGTGGCACAGGAGGAGCGGGGGTTCATATTCATGACAAGCCGGATGAGTTTGGTCGCTGGTAGTTGCGAGAAGCCTGTAGATTTAGAAGAGATACTGATGCTGAGGCCGCCTCTGAAATAAGTGAACTGGCTGGTTACTGCGGATTAACGTTGGTAAAGTGTCAGCCGTAGCTTTCGGTGGAGAGTGCATGGTGGCCTTCCAACACTCTATACATGCAGAGGTGTTAGCCCTAAGCATGATAGGTGTCACCCAAGCGTAGGTTAAATATCAGTCTATGCGCTTCCTTCTCCCAACAACCCCACTCTGCCCGCGGGGACTTGTCACCGTCGGAGTTACTCTACACCACACGCTTTATTCATCGAACAATCACCCCTTCCAACCTTTTCACAAGACCTACAGGGACAGTAAGTTTTTCAGGCGTGCTCGAGCCCTTCACGCTCACCCGGCCAACTTGCCAGCTATCTTTACAGATAGCTTCAAGCTCCTCAGCTGGTGTCACAGCATTAATGTCGGCCTCCCAAGCCACCGCACCTGTGTCCGCGACAGAGGGTATCACCAACCTAGTGATGTTACGCAAGGCCCTCAGAGGTATCGTAATAGGCACGGTGTACCGCCGAGATGATGTATTCCGTACTGGTTACGAGTATGTTGTTGTCGCATACGCCTGGGAGTCGCTCGCAACCCACGTCAACGAGCCCATCGTTCAGTTCGATCGGCGCTCGCGGCATATTTGAACTCCAGAAATACGGAAGGCCCACACCTGTCCACGACGGAAATGCGTACACCGTAGCGGCTACTTACTTAGACGGGCAGTTGAAAATGTACGCGACACATCCAAGGCAGTCCACGAGTCGCGGCGAGCAGCCAGAATATTACATGACCCAATTAGGAGCCTATGCCATGACACACACGTCGTAGACCTTTCGAAGCGGCGCTGCAGCATTTCGGAACGCTAAAGGATTGACGTAACAACATCGTGATCACCGCCGGACCTGATTCGATCCACTGCAGTGTTGGGTAGTTCCATAGCTATTGCGACCTGCTTATGGAGATCCTGTACAAGGAATTTAAGATAACGATTTCATTGAGTGGCTAAGAAGCCGGCCTATCGGGACTCACTTAGAGGGTGAATACGCTATTTGAGCATGACTGACCATTGCCAGCGGTCCGACGACTGTCTTTTCGTCGCAACTTTAAGACCCAAGAGGGGTCCATACTCCTCTGCATGGTCGAAATACAGAGCTGAACGTAAGCGAGTAGTGCGCAACAGCTATTGCAGTCATCATCTTGTGCCGCACCTCGTAAAATTGGCCGACTCTTTGTGAGCAACACGCTCCCTTCATACTTGGTCATGTGATTGCGAACCAAAGCAAAAGATTAACGTTTTAAATAATCCATGAGTTACCTACCTAACTTGGTGACCTGTTTTTGCTGTTCATCTGTGCCTTTGGGTTCCCTGTTATTTCCGTTCTTGTAAGCTGTACTAGCTGTAGTGGAAGTCATATCTCCTTCGGAGACCTCCTCGATGCTAGCATTGTTGGTACAATTAGTCGTCGACGTACTAACGTTTGATCCTTGGACCGCATGATCTGGTCGCTGTGATCGTGAAGATCCTTGCAATTACTGTCAGTCCGCCTGATAATTGAGTTTTGGCAATTTCCCTCGCCGCGCCAGCTGTCCGGGCTATTATTAGAGACAAATGATAAGTTTCTTACCTTCTCATGTACTGTAGTATCTCCTTGCTGCGTGGCAGGCGGTGCGTTTCCGGAACTGGCTATTCCCGGTTGCACCAGTTGCAAGGAGGGTCAATAAGGGTCTCCTGCAAGCCAATGGAGCCCTTACCCATTCCGAAGTCTAGTAGTAGGCATAATATCCCATGCATAGAGATGGTAGGCAAAAAGCACAAACTCGGTTGAATGTGTTCGGGAGAGGACACTGCTACGAGCGCCGTTGAGTAAATCGTTGCACACTCGCGGGGTCCTGCACACCCACACTTTGCGTGCAGCACCACATAAATCCCAGGCAGCCTTCCGAGTATTTTATAAACTAAAGTGAAGCTGAATCTAAACTACTAGTTATATAGATATATACTATATTAGATTTAGGTATAAAGAGAAATTAGTAGTATAGAAGTATAGGGTGAGTGTGTGTATTTAGGTGGTGTTGCTCTGACGCGAGTGTGCAACTATAGCCCTATGCTTCGGACCTCTACTGCCCATGGTTTCCGCCGCGCTAGTCCCAATGTCGGTCATTGCGTCGTGGTGCACGACGCAATGACCGACATTGGGACTAGCGCGGCGTGTAGCACAGCACAGCCCTATACAAAGATAACCTCGCCATTTCTTAATTTTTAACTGGTATTCTCTACTATCTCCATCAAATTTAATAATGGATACTGATAGTATAATAACGAAATCGTTAGAGACAATTCAACAGATCAGCGCTGAAACTAGAGCCCATCTCGATGAGGCACAACGTGTTGGTTGGCAGT
>JAGFMK010000405.1:0-27292 GCA_021030975.1 Lichenothelia convexa | reverse complement strand
TTATTATCCCTAGGGTTAGTTCTAGGTCAATCAATCGAGTTACTACCTTACTACTAGGTCTAGAGGACCTAGTCTAGGTATCGTCTATACCTTACCGCTGGCCCTAGGGGTCGATCCCTTACAAAACGTTAGCTACTACTATTACTACTACTTCATTTAAAATATAGCTAATATCTACTAAATTTAGCTACTAAATAAAGGTATTATAATACTATTTAGGTAACGTCTTTATTATACTATCTACTAGTACTTTTAGGGTGGGAATCTAGTCTACCTTAATACGCCCCTCTTAAACTTCTTAGCGTAACTAGTACTAGTAAGTATCTATATAACGAAGCTTTATACTAAGCTTTAGTAATTCCTTTTATAGTAGTTATATTATCTATATATTATTATAGTTAATTAATAATAGCTGTTTACTATTAAACTATATTCCCTTAAAGAAGCGTTTCTACTATATAGCTTCTTTTACTATTATTAATAATAAAAGTAATTCTACTTCCGTACTTAATATTATAACTATCTTCTACTTAGCCGCACGCTAATTAATTAGTCTACTATATAATTAGAATAGATAACTATCTAAGCTCTTTTTATTATTATTATTACTAAATACTATATCTAAAGAACTAATAAAGAGTTACTATCTTTATTTAAGATAACTAGTATACTTAATTACCTAATACTTTAAGCTATAAAGGTAACTAATACTTAGTCTATAGTAGCCTAGTATATAGGAGACGGATTCTTTATAAACTTAGCTAATTTAGAGTATTATTAAGGTTAGTAGCTAGGTAGCCTAGAATCCTAGACTAGAATATAGAGTAGATATAGAGACTATAGATTATCTATAGGTAATACCTAGCTAGATAGATAAAATAAAGTATAAGGAGAGAAAGCTAGAATATATAAAGCGGACCAAAAACCCTTTATAGGCTTCTAGCACTTAGCCTAATAATAATCCCAACCCTAAACCTTAGCCCTAGTATTAAATTATAATAGTAGGCCCCCTTTTTAGGCTGAAGCTCCTATAGGGCCTTTAGTATTTTATAGTATAGTTATTATAGTTATAGTTTTTATCGCTAGTTAGGGGTTTTATCGCTAGTTAGGTATTTTAGCACTAGCTACACACTAGCTACACACCCTTACTATTTGCCCTCACCCTTACTATTTACTATTTATCCTTACCCCTATCCTTAGGACTAGGGGCTTATAACTTAAATAACTTTTTAGGGGGTAGTCTAAATTTTACAATAGGTAGGTTAGATTATAGCCCTTAATAAGCTCTATAAGTACATTTTAGAATCGAGTCTTTTAGAGCTCTAGCTATTAAGATATTACGTAAAGTATTAAAGGCTAGTTAGTAGGCTACTAGATAGGGTATAAAGGGTTATAATAGAGGCTAGTAGGAGTAAATAGATATAGGTAGCTTCTAAGTAGATTTAGTATAAGTTACTAACCTCTAGAAGGTTAGGAATCTATTAGGTTTATATATATTAAGATAGGCCCTACTTAGAGGCATACGCCTTTAGGCAACTAGGGCTAATATAGGTCTATTAGGGCCTAATAGATGTTAGTAGGTCTTTATCCTATAATAGAGCCCCCTTTTTTAGGAGCTTGTATCCTTAAGAGCTTTCTTTATTCTTAACCCTTTTATAATACCTCTTTTACTTTACTTCTATTTATATAATCCTCCCTACTTTATCTAGCCTATATTCTTTATATTACCTATTAGTAATATTACCTAGATGTAGCTAATATACTAGAATTAGCTAGTATAAGGTTAGAATTGTGTATAAAAGCATCATAAATAGCCTTATTACTTCCTTTATTTACCTTTAAATATTATTATATATCTTTATATTAAAATATAGGAGATTATAAAGCGTTATAGCCTTAGTAATTATTATTTATTGTGATTTATTACGTTTAGATCACCTAGGGTCCTTAATGTAATTAAAAAGTATATCTTTACCTTTAAACCTTTTATCCCTTAATATATTATACCTATCTACTATCTACACGTCTTTATTACTTATAGTCTTTTATCTCTTTAAACTTATAGCTTTATTCTCTTTATTCTTACCTATTACTATAATAGTCGCTCGCCTTTACGCTTTTATTAGTATTAATATTAGTCTTTTATTACTTTATAAGTTACTTTATCATCTTTATTATAGTACCTTATAACTATATACTTAAGTGCTCTACTAAAGGTTCAGTTCTTTATTATAATCCTTATATATACTATATTAAATATATTAAGGCTCGCCCTATTAAGGAGATAATTTCTAAGTACTAGTTTCTACTAGGGCTAAAGGCCGATAATAAGTAGTTTAAGTATTATTAGTGCATTACCTCGTATTTAGACTGCTACTAAGTAAGTTTAGCCCTTTATAACGTTTTCTTCCTATACTAATACTCTTTAGGCTCCTAAGAAGTTAAAAACTAAGTTAAAGGCGGTTATAGACGCTATAAATATCTATAATATAGCGAACCCTATAAGTATTACTAAAGTTAAGGCTCTATAGAAGGCTAGCTTAGACTTTAAAAGTAAACTCTAAGAGGTAAGTCCTTTATATTCCTAATATAACTTATTCTAACTATTTTTACTATAGGAGTTCCTAACTAAGAAGGGTTTCCTTACCTTCTACCTTAGTTAGAAGATACCTAAGTATAATAGTAGTAAACTTAAGATCCCTATATATTAAAGACTTAAGTGTATTTAATAGGAGATTACTAACCTTACTAGTAAGGACGCTATTAGGTTGAGTCCTTATCATTATAAGACTAGTTCTAGTTACGACCTACCTATACCTTAAACACCCTCTTGCAATCTTTAGCGCGCCTATATCTCTATTATTAATAGTAAGTTGCCAACTTATACTTGTAATAGTCCTACTAACTACACCAACTATATACTAGAATATAGTGAGGTTCTTTATAATATTTAGGATAGTGTTAATAATCTATAAAAGAATATAGCTATTCTATACTAGTAGAAGAGTAGGAATAGCACTAAGGCTAAAGATAGTGCTAACACTAAGGATATTATATCTTAAATAGAGATAATAGAAGGGTATATAGATACTATTATTACCGCCTTAGATCAAATTAAGACTATAGTAGCTATAATTAGGGATAGAGAGTCTAATAACGAGGCCTCGTCTATAGAGTAATACTTTAAATATCTTTATTATCGTTTTTCCTTAGTAAGTATTCTAGTATATAGATTATACCTTTTAGCTATGCTAAGATGATACCCCTAGGGCCTTTTAGCTACTAAAGGCCTAATATAGGTATAAACTAATATTACTATATATCCTAATATTATTCGTGACGCTATAAGCTTAGGATTTTATGTTTATTCCCTTAGCCGCTTACATGGCCTACTACGCCCTTACTTTAACTATATAGGTATATTTTCCAGCGTCTTTGTTCCTATAAGTAATAAAAACTTCTTATATATATCTATTATAGCCTTACTAATATATACTATAGACTTCTATATATTATCTACCTTAGTATAGCCCTTCTATCTTATCTTATATAGATATATACTATTCTCTTTAATTCTTTCTTCTATAATCCTCTTAACTTTAAATATATCCTTATCTTATAAGACTATCTCTATAGGGGTAGCCGCCCTATAGCCCTTAAATTAGTTAAAGTAGTATAGTTTAAGGAGGGAAATATAGAAGATATTATAGATTTAGAGGTTCTTAGGGAGGTCAAGGCGGTATACCTAATTATTAATCATATCTTTAATAGTGTATAGACTATATTATTTATAGTCTAACTTCTTTTTAGGCTAAGTTAACCTAATATTCTTTATAGAGAGCTAGACCTTATCCCCTACTGTAAACCTAGCCGCCTTTTAGCCCTTATTATACTATTTAGCCTAGTACTCCTAGGCTAACTTTAGTTTCTCTCTTAATATCCTTTAGAGTATAAGTATTCTTCTTATAAGCTCTTCCACTAACTCTAAGAAGCCTAATTATAGCTTAAGGGCCTTTTTCTCCCTCTAGGAGTGTCGTCCTATATTAGTATAGAAGGGCGATACACCTATAGAGGCCTATTTAGAGTTATTATATATAAATTTGGTAGTATAGAGGAGCTTGGCCTAGTTGTCCTACTTATAGTTACAGTACGCCTATAAGTACTATTCTATTATTTAGTTTTGCCGTTTAGTTTATCTATCCATCTATAGATAGAATATAGTGCTTAGCTTATAGTATATACTAAGGCTATAATATAGGAAGCTCTAGAACTTAGCTGTAAAAATTAGTCCTCTATCTAATACTATTATCCTTAGGGCTCTATAAAGCTAAAAGATCTCTCTTATAAAGATATCTATAAGTCCCTCTAAGGTTATTATAGTCTTAACTAGTATATAGTATACTATTTTTGTGAACCTATCTATAATAATATAGATAGAGTTGTATACCAATCTAAGGAACTTGCTAGATGGTAAACTAGTTATAAAATCTATTAATAGGTCCTCCTATAGTCCTATTAGTACTAGTTCTATATTTAGAAGGCTATATAGTGTATACCTTAGGGCCTTAATACGCCTATAAATTTTATATATACGGATATAGTCCTTAATATACTCTTTAAGCTTAGGCTAGTAAAATATTTATTATACCCACTCTAGGGTCCTATTATATCTAAAGTGTCCTAATAGGGGGTTATTATAACCTCAACCTAATACCTCGAGTCTAATAGCACCTATAGGTATATATAGTTTCCTAAGATAGCGTAACACCCCATTAACAAGCTCCTAAAGTTCCTTTAGAGCTATCTAGTCTCTTTAGTTACGTCTCTAGTATAGAGTTAATCCCTTACTAAAAGGCTAGGGGGTAGCTAGCCTCCCTTAGATATATTTAGTAAGTAGATCTCCTACTTAGGTATTCTTAATCCTTTAGAGAAGAGAATTATACTCTATTTTTGCTATTTCTATATCGGCTACCACTATCCTAGCCTAATAATATAGAGGTATAAGGCGTTGCGCACTGCTAGTACTAGTAGATTTATACACTCTTATAGTTGCCCTAAGTAGTTCTTAACTATCTATTTCTAGGGTCCTACCTACTAAAAGCTAGTATTAGAAATATTATATGACTATACTCTATATAGAATTCTAGTTAGGAGGTCCTATTTAGATATTATCCCTATAATCTAGACGCTATAATAGGGCGTCTACTAGATTTGACCTTCCCTATCTATATAGGATACGAAAATTAAAGGTTGTAAGCTACTCTACCTATCTAACCTATCTCCTTGTTAGTACTTTAGTATCTATAAAGTATATAAGGTTCGCATAATCTATTAAGAGGTCCACTTAATAGTATACGCCTTCTAAATAGTGTCTCTAATACTTAAAAGACTCTATAATTACTAGTAGCTCTATATTGTGTGTGTTATAGGTTTATTCTACTCCTATTATCTTTTAAGAAAAATAAGTAATAGGATACTATTACTCCTTCCCTATACTATCTAGAAAGAGTTAGCTTAGGATCTCTAAGATTATATAGCCTAAGGCGTTAGTTTCTATCTAAATCCTAGTATTAGGACGATAATAGGCTAGTATAGGTGCTTTTATAAACTACTCCTTTAGCCTTATAAATAAAATAAGGGCTACTAGGTCTAATTAGATATCCTTTAATTCTTTAGCCCTCTACTTCCTACCTCCCTTAGTTTTATTAGGGCCTCTCTTAGTCTACTAGTTTAGTATAGTAGTAATATAGGAGAAGCCTTTAATGAAGTGTTAGTAATAATTTATAAATCTAATAAAGACTCTTATATTATAAATACTATAGGGTACAGGCCATTCCTATATTGACTTTACCCGCTCTAGTTTTATAATAACTCCTTTAGGGGTTATAATAAACCTAAGGAATCTAATATAGTTCTTATAGAACTTATACTTAGAGGTTTTAGTATATAGCTTATACCTCTGTAGCTACTTAAGAACTTCCTAGATATATTATATATATTCCTCCTTAGACTAGGAGAAAACTAGGATATTATCTAGATAGATAATATAAGAAACGTTTAAGAGGTCTAAGAGGGCATGATTAATATAACTCTAGAATGTCTTAGGGGCATTAGTGAGCCTAAAGGGCACTACTATATACTTATAGTAGCTATACCTAGTCTAGAAAGCAGTCTTCTATTTATTATCTTTATAGATTTAGATATAATAGTAAGTATTACGGAGATTAAACTTCGAAAAGATCTTTATACTACTTAAGTAGTCTAGTAATTCTTATATAACGGGTAGTAGGTACTAATCCTTAATTATAATAGTATTTAGGCCGCGGTAGTTAATGTAAAGCCTAAGCGTACTATCCTTTTTCTTAGTAAATAGAATTAGTGCCCCTACTAGCGACGTCGACTTCTAGATCCATTCTTTTTAGAGGTTAGCCTCTAAGTAATCTCTTAGGATTACTAGCTCTATAGCCGATAAGGGATATAGCGGCCTATATAGTAGCTACTTACCAGGTTCAAGATTAATTGCTAGTTTATATAGCCTATAGTCTAGTAATAGGCTAGTATTATCTACTAAGAAGACATCTTTAAACTTAGTATACTCTACTAGTAGTATTTTAGGCGCTATTTCTATTATAGGGTATATCTTAGCTATAAAGAGGAGGAAATAATCCTCCTATATATCCTTTATAAATACTACTATTATAGTAACTAGTACTATAGAGATCTTTATCTATTTTTATCTCTTTAGTTTCTTTCTCTACTAGAATTATCTCTTAGTAAAGTCTAATATAGGGTTCTAATAGTAGAGTTAAGGTATACCTAGTATTAGCTTAAAACTATAAATTAGTCCCACTAAGAAAGGATCTATACCCCTCCTAATAGCCCTATTTAAGTCCTACACCTTATATACTAGGTAGCACTTACCTATAACATGTAGCTATTACCTATTAAGTGCCTCTACTTTATATTAACTACTACTCTAAACCTTAATCCTATATTCCTTTGCTAATATAAGGGGTATAAAGTTAGCTTTAGCGCCACTATTAATAAGTGCGTGCACCTCTCTTTTACTACTAGGCGTTTAGATAATAACCTAGGCTTTTATAAGCTCCTAGTCGATCTTCTATAGCATATCTAGCTCTATAGCCTTCTTCTAATCCTCTAAGTATCCTATATACCCTATAAAGAGGGAGGTTACGTTTCTATAGACTATCCTTTTCCTACTTCTTCTCTTTTCCTCTTAAAATAGTCCTTCTTTATATATCTAGATTACTAATAGTAATAGTAGATTACGGCCGTTCTAGTTTAGGGATTTCGGGGTATATTTCTAGTATTATTATCCTTCTTCTCTATCCTCTCTATATACTTAGTTACTTCTATTATCCTTTATCCCTAGTAGTAGTTCCTATAATTCTAGTTAGATTCTTAAAAGCGATAGTTGTCCTAGTAGTATAGTTTCTTCTCTAGTATTTTATTCTAGGGTCTATTTCTTTCTTTTATAAAGTAGTAGGCCTCCTAGGCTATATCTTTAGTATTATTTAAGGTATTTAGTTGTTATACTAAGAGGAGAATATAGTTCTATACGTTATTATTAAGGGCTATAAGGTAGTTATTAATTATCTAAAGTTTATTAGTAGATATAAAGTCATCCTACTATTACTAGAGGTACTCTATAACTTCCAATAGATTATAAGCGCCTTATTTAGCGTACTTAATCTTTTCTAGCGCTATACAGCATCTTTCTTCTTTATTTCTAAGTAAATCTAGTATATTCTTCTTTAATATCTCTTATATCCGCTTAATATTACCTAAGGCTTTAAGGTAATGTTTCTATCTAGACTCTTAATAGAATCCTATATATTAGAGGCTAAAGAGGACCTTTGTACACTCTATACTATACCTAATAGAGGTAGAGTTGAAGTATTTCTATACTCCTCTAACCTATTCTTTATACTCTATATAGCCCTTACTAGTAAACTTAGGTGGTAGGTCCACCTTTAGGTCGCTAATAATATCCTTAAGGACTTTAGTAGTAGTAATAAGGGTTTTAGTTGTGTTAGTATTAGTTAGATTTATTTATAGAGCTATAGCGCTATCTTAAGATAGAGGTGCTTAGATTAGTATATTTTCTAAATTACCTTACTAGAGTTAAAGGCGTTAGGTAGCGGTGTCTGCTAAGATAGTATTAAGGCGGCATCTCTTTACCCTTTACTCCTCTTTTTCTAGCTTCTACTAGTCTTATTTAGCTTAGTAAATAAGTTTATTAATATCTTCTATAGTTACTCGGTTAGGGCGCTATACGTCTCTAATACCCTAAATAGTAGTATAACTAGAGCCTTAAGAGGTCCCTTATCCTACTAATTAACTATTATTAGCTTCTAGGCTATTATTAATATTTATATTACTATTTTCGTCTTTTAGAACTTGTAATTATAAATATATATACTCTAAACTAGCGTTATACTATTAAAATAGTTTATTAGAGCAACTTATATATTAAAGGCTAGTTAGTAGGCTACTAGATAGGGTATAAAGGGTTATAATAGAGGCTAGCGGGAGTAAATAGATACAGGTAGCCTCTAAGTAGATTTAGTATAAGTCGCTAACCTCTAGAAGATTGGAAATCTATTAGGTTTATATATATTAAGGCAGGCCCTACTTAGGGGCATGCGCCTTTAGATAATTAGGGCTAATATAGGTCTATTAGGGCCTAATAGACGCTAGTAGGTCTTTGTCCTATGATATAAAGTCTAGTTTATCTATATCTAGCCGCCTAGGAAACCGCTATGTGTAGCATAGCAGTTAGTCGCTATATACTATAGGTGTATCTAATCTTTGAAAAATCATAACTCTATAACGTCAATTTAAATTCTACGAATAATAGTTCAAAATATTTAGTTTAATAGGCTCTATATTTCTCGTCTAGAAAGTAAAATAGTAGAAGCGCTAGTTATAGAGGTATTCCTAGAGAAGTCCTAGAAGAGGTATAGGTTTATCTCTTAATTTATAACATAGTGAAGTTAACTACTATCTTTAGTATAGTAATTAAGCTAACCTATTACTACTAATTATCCTTCTAGATAGGGAAAGTAGTATATAAGGTCTAGGACCTAGCCAGTCCTAGGAATAGGGTCTAGGGCCCTATAGGCAAGTATATTAGTATACAAGCTATATAGGGTTATAGCTCCGCCTTAACTACTTATAGGGGATGCCCCTAGTATACTAGGAAAGAGAACCCAGCCGTTCTAGCTGGTAGTACTAGGTCTAGTGCTTATGTAGCGTTCTAAGGCCAAATTTCAAATAACTATTAGGGTTATCCTATAAGTAAGTTGAGGCTTAAAGCTTTACCACTTAGTATCTTAGTAATATCTTTTAGTCTTAGATAGATATAGTTATATCTATTTTATTATAGGAGGTGTAGGAACTCTACTATATATAGTTTATATGGGTATCTTTTATAAAACTTGCTGACTAGATCTTAATAATTATTTAAATAGTTAGGTAGTTCCTAAATAGATATTTCCTAGCTAATCCACTTAATATAGTACAGAGTATTACGTCTTTACTATTTACTATCTAGAATTTCTTAGACTTTAAATTCTTCTAAACTATTAGTAATAATAGAAGGCGATAGTAGGTTTCTCTAGCTAGGTAATAGGTCTTCTATAGTAGACTTTAAAAGACTAATATAAAATATATTATAGATCTCTACTAATAGTAGTAGAGTAAGTTAATAGGCTGTAGAACTAATAACCTTAGTTACTAGAAACGGTCTATAATATTTCTAGTCTAGCTTCCGTGAAGGACGTTCTATATAGATATTTTAGGTGTCTAGCTAGATATAATCTCCTTCTTTATATATAGGAGATAGTATATATAAATAATTAGCTTAATTAGCTTAGTTTACCTAGGCTAGGGCAATTTCTCCATGTAGGTACTCTAGAAATTTATCTATTCTTTCTTAGAACGCGTCTATAGTAACTAACTATGCCCTAGTACGTCTATCTCCCTAATATAGTATTTCTAGTTTAAATTCTAAATATAGGTGGTATCTATAATTTATAAAGAAGGGAGTAGTTTTAATACTTTTAGATAGGGAATTATTCTAGGCAAACTTGGCTATTAGTAGCTAATCTACCTAGTCGTCCTGTAGATAGGTAATATAGCTCCTTAGATACTATTTAATATCTTAGTTTACATGTTTAGTCTAACTATCTATCTATAGATAGTAAGCTGTTAATATAAGTAGCTAAATCCCTAGTCGTTAATATAAACGTCGCTAGAATAATAAGTCAAATTGTGTGCCACGATCTAATATAATAGTCTTAGGTAGACTATAGAGTCTCTAGATATCTCGGACGTAGATATTAGCAACAGCTAGTATAGAAGTCCTATAATTTTCTATAGTATATAGCATAAAGTGTACTTGCTTAGATAGCTGATCTATAACTACTAGAATATTTTTATAGTTAATTCTATTACGTTAATAGATTGGAAGGCCGGCAATAAAGTCTATAGATATATCAGTCCATCTACGTTTGGGGACCGGTAGTAGATTTAGTAAACTATAGCGTCGTGAGTATAAAGCTTTAGCTCTAGTATAGGTATAGTAGTTCTAGATATATTATTTAATGTTGTCCTTAATATTTACCTAGTAGTAGTCCTAGGTAATAAACTTGTACGTCCTAGTAATACCGGTATAATCTACGGCTAGACTATTATAGTAGAGTTATAGTAATATAAGATATAGATTATTATCTTCTAGAATCTATATATTAGTAAATTAGAGGTAAGCTTAAGATTAAGTGAAAAGCTTATAGAGCTATAAAACTACTAATAGAGCTATAAGGCCACTAAACCACCTCTAAGCTTTATTCATTTCTATATAAAGCTTTTAGCTTATACTATAAGCTTAAAGCTCTTAGTCTACTAACCCCTTAGTATCTACCGCGTGTATAATAGTCGGCATTAGTTAAACGGCGAAATTTACTTATATTACTACTAACCTATATTTTACTTAAAAGGCGTCGTATTTATAGCTATACCTAATAGATTAACCGTTTATTAAACCACTATACTAACTAGCTACTAGCTATACCTATTGCTAGTGCTAGATCTTAATAATTCCTCCTATAGTTAGCACCTAGGCCTATCTATCTTAGCGGCCTCTCGCTTACGCTGCAGCTATACCTTAAATTATTTAACCTGCCTTTCTAATATTAATATACGCTCTTCTATCTCCTTCTAGTATAGCTATACCTCTATCTTAAAATAATTATACTCCTCTACTAATATAGCTATCTCTTTAACTATATCATTTTACTCCTCTACTAGTATAGCTATCTCCTTAACTATATCATCTTACTCCTCCTCTACTACCTAATCCTCCTTCTATAATCTATTAGTTTTACTAGCTAGTAAGGGTAGAGTTATATATAGAGAAGCTATACTACACTCTGTCGAACTAATAATAGGTATATTATAGCCTAAGTCTATAGAATTGGTCTATAGCCTCTTTAGTATAAACGCGGTATTAGCTAGAATCCTTAGTATAGTAATTATACTTAATAGGAGGGTATATACTATATTAGTTATTTATAATATAGCTAATATAAGAGAAGGTATAGCGACGCTTAGTCAGTATAGACTGCCAGTTAGCCTCAGATATACTATACTACTTACCACCCCCTAGTTATTTAAGTTATAGTTTCAGCTTCTTTAGCCACCTACTTATATCTATTTTTACTATATTACGAGTATCTCATAGGCGGCTTAGGAGGTATAGTTATCTACTAGGTATCTAGGGAGGTTCTTTATCCTTAGACTATTAAAATAATTAGCTTTTATTTTAGTAAGGACGCTAGTAGTGGACTTACAGTAGATAGTGCCTCTAGATTTACCTTTACCTTTTATATACTTAACTAGTACTTAGTTAGAATATAGTTACAGGTTAAGTTATTCTAATTAATATAAGATAAAATATTAGGAGGGGTAGTATATAAATAACTAGATAGAGATAAGGAGCTTCTTTATAGTACTATCTTAATAGGATATTATAGACTAAGAGAAGGTAAGTAGTTAACTTTAAGACGAGGTAGGTAGTAATATTTATCTGGGTTATAGTAGTAGTATATTAGGGAATGCGTTACTGTTAATAAGACCTTTTACTTAGCTGAAGGTTATAAAAGTATAGTAGGGTTATTTAATAGGGAGGTTCTTTATTATCCTACCTGTTAGTTAAATAAAGGCTAGTAATAATTACTCTAGATAGTGTAATGCACCCTAGCTATTTATAATAGTACTTAATAAAGCCTAGCTAGCTAAGTATTATAAGAGAGATAGTGTGTAATTTTCAGTCAATTAGTAGGTTAGGTTTTAGTAATAATAGCTACCTCTTCTTCTGCTATAACTTTACTACTATATCTACCTCCTAGTATCCCTTAGCTAAAAAGTCTTTATTATATACTATATTATATATCTCCTAGTTAATATAGTTATTAATAAATATCTTACTATTATCTACCTAATCTATTAGTATAAGATAAGCACTCTATAGGATATGTGGTATCTTATACACCCTTTAGCTACTTAGGACACGTTAGTTTCTCGCGTTTAATACCAGCCACGTTACTATCTTAACTATACTATAAGGTTATTATAGCACACCACTATAGAGTAGTTTAAATAAGTCTATAATAGCCCTATAGTACTTATATTATTTGCCCTTAGCGTCTATAATTTCCTCATCTTATATCGTAAATATTAACTATAGCTATCCCACTATTTTACCAGCTATTAGTTGGTATAGTCTCGGCCTAGTCTTAATATCTATAGTATACTCTTATAGCTACACGTAGTCTCTCCTCTATTAACCCTATTTACTAATTTAGTAAATAGTAAACGCGTTCTAATATCTCCTCCTATAGGTTTGCTATATTCTTTCTAGTACGCTTCTGGTATCTAATAGAGGTATAAACAGCGACTAAGTAGTTATCTACTTAGGATAGGTTGCTCTCTCTACGCTCTATCTACTTATTATTAGTAGATATACCTAAAGATCTTAGTATGGTTCTCTCTTATAAAGACTATAAGTATATTAAGTAGCTTATTAATTTAGAACTTCTCTATAACTATATTAGTGTAGCGCTAGTACCTTACTAGGAGCCTAGCCTTCTAGATTACCCTTTTCTCTTAGTTACTAATTTCCTACTATAGTAACTTAAGCTCTCTACTAGGCTTTATTAGTTTTAGCGCTATATCTTTATTAACCTTATTATATAGGTCGGCTACGCTTATATAGTATTATATTAGCTATCACCGTTATATTTAGGAACTGCGTGTTATATCTAGCTATCTATTCCTCGAACCTTGCCCTCTTATTTATACGACTATATAGTTCTTTTATTAGATAGATATAATAATACTTACTATAACTTATATTAACGCCTATTACTATACCGAATTTTCTAATAAGAGGCACGTAATATAATATTAAGTAGTATTTAGGCAGGTTAAAGTGTCTCTTATTAGTGTCTTTCTCTATAGGGCGGAGGTACCTAAAAATGTTAACGAGTTTATTAATCTAATATAATGCCTACTTTATATATAATAGTGTAGTATTGTTGTAGGTATAGTATTAGGCTAGTAGTATAAAGTCTACTAGTGCACGCGCGTACTATATAGCCCCTAGCTCCTTAGCCTATATAAGAAGTAGAGTTATAATAGGGACTAGGATGTAAAGGATCGATTTTTATTCTATATTAGTCTACTATTTTACCTTAGAGAAGTAGCTAAAGGGACATAGTTTGCTAAATAGTGGTACCTAGCGGAACTGGTGGTCTAACTACACTAGTATTAGTAGGTCTTTAATTATAAGTTTATTCTATTTCCTTTTATATAGAAGGTATTATAATTTAGCAGCTAGAAGAAGCTATATCTAGTTAATATTATATATAACTATCCCTTTAAGTAGTTAGTATAGTATATCTACTATAATTAACTCGTAGATATTAATAAGGTAATAGTTCTAGGTAAAATTGTCGTTATTATAAACCTAATCAGGGTCTATAGGATCCGTCTATTTCCGTCGCTATTATTATATCTATTCTAGGGTAGACTAGTATATCTTTAGTGTATAAGTGTTAGTTATATATTCTCGCTCTTTTATTAGTATAGTATATATTATATAGTATTTTAGGTTTTTCACCCCAGTAATAAGTACTTGTTCTTTATAATTAGCGCTAATACTAGTAATAATTAGAAAGCACTATCTAGTAGCACTATTAGCGTATACTATCTATACTAGCTTTAGTAAGTTCCTCAACCGCTAAATAAATAGTTTAGTTAGTGTTTTACTCTAGCCTTTAGGTTGGGCTAGGTAGGTGTAGTCTCACGTTTTAGTATCTTAGCTATTACTATATAGTAAACCTCTGACTTAAGACCAGCCTAGTCCTTACCTATTATAGGGATTATATCTAGTAATACTATACCTAGTCTCGTTTACTTCCTGCGTATCTCTATATTAAGGTTCCTAATACTAATATACACTAGCTATATAGCCTTATTACTATAATATATTATTAATATTATCTTATCTAATAAGAAGAGTAGGGAAATAAGTGTCGCGCCGTCCTATAACTTGTCTTACGTCTCCTACTACTAATCTATAGTATATATTTCTAAGTAGATTTATATAGTCTTAGTACTATACTACTAAACTAGTATATAGTAGAGGTTATTTTTAAAAGGCCTATAATCTAGGAGGAACTATAGTACTACTATAATATCTTGATATAGGACTAAGTACTCTCTTTATTACGCACTATTAACCTCTACTTAAATTTTAAACTTCTTATAGTACTAATTATCGTGTAGTATACTGTAAGGGATAGCGTCTATAAGCGACCTCTACTCCTTTACGTTTTTAAAGCTAATATTTACTAAAAAGGCCTTTAGCTATAGGTCTTTAAGGAATTTATTAATATCGCCCTTTATATAGTTCTATTTAAAAAACTAGTAGGCTAGTGCATAGTCCGCCTCGTCCTTAAACGGACAGAATATATTATCTAGGTTCAGGCCTAACTTCTTCGTTATATTACTATATAGCTTTAGCTATTATAGCTCTATCTATATATATATAGAGGCATCTACTCTAGAATAATCGACCTAGTATAGCGGCTAGTAACTACCTTATACTCCTCCTTGCGTACCTTAGATATAGTTAATAGCTTTCTAGAACTATAATATATACTACTAACCCCTATTATAGATATTGCTCCGTTATCTTTGCCCCTACTATCTCTACTATCCCTAGCACTAATTAGTAGGTCTATTATTAATATTATAGGCAAAGATATTGGAATTGGCAGATTGATACTAGATAATTAGGTAAAGTTATTATCTATAGTATCTATTCTAATAGAGAGGGGCTCGTCGTTATACTCAACTATATCGTCCTATCTATTATCTCACTCTATTCTGGAGGTATTCTCACTTATTCCTCTAGATCCTAAAGTAGGAGTCTTATTCTCTAATAGGCGTAACTTATTTTAAGGCTTATCCTAATATCTTACCACGTACTTATTAATATGTCTTATTAATATAGATAATCCTAAGTTGAACTATCTTCTATATACCGCGTAGATTCTTACTATTATAGAGGGCAGAAACACAGCGTACTATTATATAATACTACTATATAATAGGTTTAGAAAGTATTAGTAGACTATTATTATCGAGTATATTAATATAAACGCGTTTATTAAATAGGTCTTCTAACTAGCCCTAAAGAAAAGTTTTAGTAAGCTAGTCTCATTAGACAACCTAACTCTAGACACCCACTATTTATTTATATAGAGTATAATTAGCGTCGCCTATAAATCCGCTATAGGACGCTCAACCTAAGATAGACTATAATAGCTAGGATTAATTAGTAGTAAGGGAGGACTAAACCGCGGCGGATTTGATATGGTATAATTCTATTAAGTGCTCTATTATCTATAGTGCTATACTATATAGAAAGATGCTAAGTATATACCAGTTATTAGTAATTAAGACAGTTATAAATATAATAATATAGCGTATTATACACACTAAGGGTTATTATTAGTATTATCGTGCTATATACAGTATCCTTAAGAATAAAATATTATTCTTAGCCCGACCTAGTCTCTTAAGGTATTAACTCCTCTACCTATTATAGCCTTACCTAAGTTAGATAGTATAGTTTAACTTTAATTCTATAAGGAACAGAGCAAACCTTAATATTATAACTTAAATATTCTTTTTTATTGTTAATTTAGTAAGAAACTATCTATTATAATATCTATACTAAATAGACGGAAAATAACTACTATACTCTATAGCAATACTCCTTAGGCTAGACTATCTAGTTTATTAAGGCAGCTATCTACGATCAATTTGCCTTATAGATAAGCTATTAAGTTTAATACACCTATCCTCTATTCTATTTAGGCTAGCGCTTATCTAACACACTTATTAGGTATATATCGTCTTCTAAAAACCCCCTCTATCTACTTAATAAAAAGATATATAGCTAGTATATAATAGTAACTCTACTCTATTACTTGACCCTCTAAATCTAATACTTAATAGAAATTACTAATACGCCTATGTATATAATAGACAGCGTTCCGGACCTTAACTATCTATATAATATCTCCTTATAAAAATACTTCCTTTATAAGGTACGTGCTTCTATAAAATAGCGACCTTTACTATTTAATTAATTAATATATATATATAACTACCTCCTTATCCTCGCTTCTATTAGTTACCACTATAGCAAGGTCATACTAGTAATCTTATATATTTATAAAAGCTATCTATTACCTCCTATTACCTTATTCTCTTACTACTACCTACTATAACTTATAGCCCCCTTACTAGTATCTATTAGTTATACTTAGCACTATATATCCTTATTATATTTAGTTACCTTTACCCTATCGCTATACTAGCCTTTACCTTATAATACCGTTAACTAGTTACGGCCTATTACTACCTTTAGATATAGTAGCAGCACTCTACTTTATTTAGTAGTAGATAAAGCACTATAGCCTAGTTGCTGGCTTTATTAGTTAAACCTATAGCAGTATCTCTCTAATAGTATTATAAGTTATATTAGTCTACTGTAAATTCTACTCGTTTGCTCCCGCTAACCTCACTCTACTAAGCTCACTAATCTCTTATATAGGGCTACGACTATCTAATTCTATAACTCAGTCTAAATACCTTATAGTTACTATAATAATTAAGCTACTAGAATAACTAGAACTATTATTCTAGTAAAGGCACGTCTATTAAACGTCACTATCTAGTTATTGCTTTATATCCTAGGTAAATTACTGATACGTCTAATTAGTCTAATATTTTACTTTTATCTATATATTTATACGCGCTATTTAACTTTTACCTCCCTGTATTTATTACCTACCTATTAACCTCTACCTCCTCTTACCTCTTTTTACCTCTCTATCCTTCTAACTATTAGTATCTATCTATCTAAATACCTATTTAGGGATATACTTCTAGTTAATCTCTTTATTAGTAGTATTCTACACTTAATACTTAAAGTCTATATTAAAATATTACAACTACTATAGATAATAGATAAAAATTATAACCTCTTAGAAAAGGCCGTAGAAACTAGCGCTAATAGCTTCTAGTATAAGAATAATTATATAACTTTCCTCTATATTAATAAAGCGTAATAAAAGACCTTTAGGATAAAGTTAAGAAAAAGCTTAGGTATTACCGCCTTAGTAGTAAGATATTAGTAATAAGAAATTGTAAGAAGCACGAGATATTATTATCTAGGCTCTTATTTAAGAATTTCCTAAGCTAACTAGCGGTTAAAACTAGAGCTAATATAAGCCTACTAACTAGGATAGTAACGTGCTTAAGTGTTTATAAGCGCTACTAAACCTAGTTTAGATAAAAAAGTAAAGGAATCTAGGCCTAAGTAAGGTTAAGTATATTATTAGAGGGAGAAGGGGTGCTAAAAAGAGAATCTATAAATAATTAGTATATAAGGTGCTACAAATCCTTATTTAGAATTTTTATATTAATCCCTATTAGATTAGTATTTATAATAATAAGGAGATATTAAAAACCTATATTAGTATAATAGCTAGTAAAGACTACCGGCTAATAAAATCTTTATACTAAATACTTAAACTTCTACCTATTTTAATCTAGTAGTAGTAGATTTACTAATTATTAATAATTATAAATATTAATATCAAGATAGGAAGTATAAAACTCTACGGTCTCTAGTGTAGAGTAATCCTATACCTAGTATAAGGTATAGAAGCTAAGTACTCCCTTAGGAATCTTAACTATAACGCTATAGAGACGACTAGGCTTCAACTCTAGATCCGTGGAGGGGCTATAGATTTGCACCCTTTCCTTAATAATAGGGTTCCTATCGCTCCACTAATAACATCTCCCATTATTAAATAATGACCCCTTTAGGAGCATGCTAGTTTTAGAGAGCTCTAGACTTGCCTATACGGGGTAAACGGCGTTAAATTACTGGGGGGTATAACCGTCCGCCGTACCGTAGACAAAAACGGTCCCGGGCCTGCCTTGCTTCGATATAGGGTTATCAGATGGCATAGTGATATGACTGTTCTCTATATATTCTAGAAGCGCTCTGTGCCCCTGTTATATTTTGAGCACGTTATTGAGGTCGGGCATCAGTTGTCTCTGACTACAGAGAGGTAGGTCGCTGGTATTTCCTACCAGCGTGTATATCATGAGCTCGTCCCCAATCTGGCGAAATTCCAGGGATGAACGTTTTACTAAAAGTTCTCAGCCTTTATTACATTTTATATTCAATATTACGGCCTTACTATTTCCTTAAGCATATCCTACTTGACCTGTGCGTGTGCCATCAACGGTTATCTCAGACACACGTTCAACCTAAGAGTGGTAGCGGACAGGATTAAGGAGTACTGGAAGCAACACACCCACTAGAAGAAGCATTTTAACTAACATAGCATAAATTCGTGAGCAGAAAAGGCGGATTGCACAGTCTTATATCTTCGCCAGCAAAAATAACAGAGCTTCTTATATAGAAACAAGAGGGGTGCCAGTTTCTTAGATTTAGGAATTCTTAGATCATATAATGGTACCCCTGGTATTCATAAATCGACTAGCACTGACATTATCCTCCTATTTTAGTCGCTCTTATTCTCATACGCATGTGTAAAGTAGGTCTGGTGTGATAGATAAGCTTCGCTGCTATAGATGGCAGCGCCAGTTGTAGCGCCGCGGGGCGCGATGTTGCTGTCCGGGTTGGACAACACACCCTGGGGCTGGGGCAGGTACAACGTATTTACAACTTGAGAAGTCTCTCTAACCTCAATCCCAGATAAGGATTGTTGCAAGACATTACCAAGAGAGCCAATACTGAATTGAATTAGGCAGAGGTTAGTTTGACCCGCTTGGGGCGGTAGACTTTAGCATGACCTGTGAGCACGACTCCCCTCACAATTGATGGCAAAACATAAGCTCGCTACTCTAAGAGTATCAGAAATGGCAGGGTTTCTCCCTAATCGTAAAATAAACCTTGAAATAATAGAGCAAACAAAAGAGGAGCTAGAGTACAAGTAGATTATTATGCAACAGCCCAAATAGGAAGAATCAGCTCTGAATAGATAGCGCCTATGCAGCAGCCTTTTCTACACGCCGCCTCCTGCTTTGAGGTTTCTTCCTACCTATAGTATCATCTTAAAGTGCTTCATTCTACCGCTGTAGATTCCCAATCTGATTTTCCTATTCTTGAACATACGCCCTGAGAACACTCAATTCATGGTTCTATTCCTCTATTGTCCGTTGCAGAGACACTATAGTTGCCCTATACTGCTCGTTCTCTGCGATAACCTTGACCAGGCCGAGGTCACCGCATGCACTATCCTGCCCCGTACCCATCCGTAAAAGTTGGTCGAAAGCATCGTTTATACGTCGCATAGTCGACCTATAGGTTTTGGCAAATTGCCTGACGTCCCTACTCGCCGCTCTCTCAGCACTTAGTGCTTAATTCAAGAGGTAGCCTTCCTAATAGGCCACACGCAGGTCTTTGTGGACGGACACTCTAGCCTCTTCTGACTCCTTGTACAACTTAGTCATTTGCTACAGCTGTGTCTTGGCTTCCTTCAACGAAATCCGGTTATTTTCAGCGTCGCGGCATGCCTATTATGTGGTATACATAAGCTGCGCGAGATAAGCCTGCAATTTAAAGATGCGCTCCTGCGACTCTTGTTGATAGACGAAAAATTCCCTCACGATACCAATATCGGTCTGTGTTATAAGTCAATAGTTTGGTGTGCGAACTTAGGCTGCTTGTATAAGATATACTTTGGAGTTGACTGTGCCACGTCCCAGGTGTTTCGCAGCTTTAGCCAAGCCAGTTGCAGTCCGTTCGTGCGTTATGGTGTGATAGACAAGATCTTTTCTTTAGAAGCTAAGAATGCTTAACCCCTTAGGAATCACCTGTAATATCTATCTTGTCGACGTGAACCCGAAAGACTCGAGTGGCGCTCGAACGGCGCTTAGGGGGTCATCACGACCCTTGTGACACTGCTAAATTAAGGATGTCACCAGAACAGCCCCACATGGCTCAGGGCGGCAAATTAGCACTACTAAAGCACCGCGAGCTAGCGGCAATTCAATGATGCTATTCACACTCGCTATATTAAGGGTCCTGATTTAGTCGATGTGTGCACCGTCGTAGAGGGTAAACCACGAAACTTGGCACATTCTAAACTCTTGATATACACCGGACCCAGTCACTGTGAGACTCTTATATCGTTCCTATCCGATATATATTCGTTCTAAGGCAACGATTTTAGATGGAAACAATGTAGGTGTCGGAAACAGATCAGAACTTGATGCGCTCATTATCCTACTTGCAACCTTAAAGGCTGTGATATATACATCTTCTCTTTGTATTTAATCCCCTTCAAACGTGTCAGGCTCTGATTCCTGCCAACCCGTGTGCGGGCTTAGGCACGATTTCCCCTGGAGCCCAAGACCGTATAGCTAAGAAGCATTGATCAGCCCAGTGCGCGGTGCGCTCTTAAGAATACTTACTGGCTGTGCCGATCCAGTTCGGTCGCAGTCGAAGTCTTCCAATGCAGCGCCCACTAAAGCATGATCCTTTCCGAGGCTTGTAACACCATCATTAAAGTAGTGTAGGCTCCCGTGCCCGTCAGTATTTATATCGCATGCTAGGTTTATATCACGTGCTGAGGATTCGGCCTTCTGCTTATACAACATAGTTTCACGTGGTTTATACTCGGGTTTTCTTTTGACGGCATAACTATCTAGTGGGATCGAGGTGCAAAACGCGTTCGTTGACGCATCTGAAAGTGGGATCGGCATACACAACTCGACCGGCGTATCCTTTGAGGCATTCCAAATTCGTTTCCAATGTTGCTTGATCGACTCTAGGCCTCGCGAACGATGTGGTCGGACTTTGCGATTAAAGATGAGAAGCTTTTCGGCCCATGAAGTGTGAGGGCATTGCTTCACTATATTTATCAGAAGTGTGTTCTCGCTTTTCAACCATTGCATCTTCCTCGCAGATATTATTGCGCATTAATGAGAGACATCACGCACTCTAGGTACCCCGTAGACAGCTTATTCGATGGATTATTCGTCAAGCACAGGGGGCACTATTGATTATAAGTTACACGCATGGAAACTACAGCAGGGAACCCAGCGTATACTCGTTGATATACCTTCCAAGCGCATACTTGTCTGTCTTGTGGCTTGTCTGGATCGTCGTAAGCATAACTGTTGGCAAATGCGGTAGGTGCAGTTTTGTGCCTTTGTTTGTCTTCAGTACCTATCTTATTATCTGTTAGACTTCGATGAGAACACCTTGACGCTGCTGGGTAATCAATTAAACTTCGCAGTTCTTATGTACAAACCCCCTTATTTTAGACTAGGCTGTTTTGTCTGTGATCTAACCGCCCTAAAGCTGTAACTCCTATATCTTGAAGACCAGCGACTGTCTTGTTCTTATAGGCTCTACTATAGCCACGAGCACCAATGTGCTTCATCTCAAAATCACCTTCCTCTAAGTTGGTAATAGGCGCATCCAAAGATCGGTCCCTATTGAAAAGATCCCCAATCTGGTTGCTCCATCTTACTTAGGACTATCCCACTGTATAGCCATCAAAAACAAAGTCCACAAGTCATCCTGATAGCCTTCTAGAAGATAGCCTTCTTAGATACTCTCCCAAAGAACAATAACATCGAGAGTCTGCAATCCTTCCTCGACACCTTGGACGTACTATATATCTCCTCTTGAGAACTTTCCAATCGTCTCTCCATCTTCATTGAGAATATAGCGTATTTGCTCAGGCCAGCCAAGTGGTGTGCGTTCAGAAACGGAATCAGATTGTGGCGGTGCTACACAGACGCGGAGTCTCGCATGACTTGTCCATGCCATAACGCGTCCGGAGTCGCGGCAGGGCTTTTTAAGGTCTGCAAGTTCTGCGACACACAATTCAGGCACACTCTCCTCCTATAGACGATTCTGCCTGTCCTCTTGACGCCTAGAGTCTCTGCCGATGGCCATAGCTTTACCATGAATGTCAAGTTTGTACCATTTAATCAATTGATCGTTAGGATATCCTTCTGAAAAATCATACTCGGGGAGATTTACCCCTTACATGAATTCCCAATCTAGCCATAACCAAGAAGGTATTGGTACAGTGTATATACTTTCGTCAGATATTGTCAGAAGTATTAAGCATGATCTCTGTCGGTGTGACTCCCTTGCGTGCCAGGAAAGAGCGTAGTCAAAATACCGCTCCGGAAGACCCCAGTGAAACTGCTCTGCATTGAATGCTGAAAAGCGGTTCAGCACTTCTGTAAACGCGTTTACCACGTCGCTCTCGCTTGTTAATAACTTGCCATTCGTATAAGCGGAGACTAACTCAGTAAAGTTTTTCAGTCTAAATCTTTCTTACGTGGGTGTGTAGTACCCTAGTGGAGGATGAAGGTTCTGCACGCATTCCGTAAGAGGTTTATCACCGGCATAGCGTGGTTCCAACTCTATATCTTCCCGCCAAATATCAGACTCGCATCTCCAGTATACCGAGTTTTGCAGGAAATATACTGCACGCTTCGATAGCAGCTCCTCTTAGTAGGTCCAGCCTCGTTTTCTCTATATTAAAGCGCGTAGCTCCAGGAAAGCTGTATCTACTTGCAGGCAGCGATCTTCGGCAACTTGAACATATCTATTCCATGAATCTAGCCGGCGATCGCTATGTGGGTCGCATAATCCAGCACTAGCAGTATCGCCCGTCGCAGCTATAATGTTGAGTGCTACCTGTATAAAGATTAGATCCATTTGCTGAATCTGTGTAGCCCTCTCATGCTCGTCGTCCTGAGTAATACAAAGCGCGTCAACCCATAGATACCGCTCGCCTATGTCTGCGACAAGACATATCGCATCTCGTACGGTCCGAGGCAAGGGCCATCGGTGCAAAACGCCGGGCTGCTCTAGCTCCTCTATAGTGGGAATCGTAGCTGAATATAGCTCGACGCTACCTGGAGGGCCCCATACATAGCTCAAAGTTAGGTATCTGGCGTCTTCTAGTGCCTTTACAATACTCATACTCCGGACATCGATCAGTTTAAGATTGGACAAACACTTCGTGCCTTCAACCCATTTCGGCCGTGCACAAATATGTCCGTGATTTGTCTCGCAAAGACGTAGCCACTTCTGCAGTAACCTTACATCGAATTCTCGTGGTATAGCTCTACTAGACCCTCTATACTTCGAAGATCCCATCGAAGTGGAGTCTGCGCGCGTCAAGAACTTATCGACGGTAGGAATAGGCGCCAGACACTAAATGAGACGAACACGGCAGAGTACTAGGGGCCCTCCATCGGGCGTGTAGATATCCAGGTCAAACTTTCTGTAGTGGCCTATAGCGCTAGTGTTGATCTAATATTCTGTGTCTAGCCACGTAGCCGTCAAGGAGCATCTTGTAGTAAATATAACAGCATCCCCCATTAACTGAAGAGCGTTTTCAGCTTTGCTTGTGTCCACTAACATGCGACAAAATCTGCAAGTACGACTCCTCTTAAGTAGCTCGTGGAACGACCCTAGTTGCAGATATAGGATGTGATCGGCTTTCTACGGGTCATGCATCAATTTTCTGAAGTCGGCGCTGCCGCATACCTTATAAAGCGCGTCTCGCCATGACGAGGGCAGGTTGGCGCGAGTTTGACTGCCTCCAAACACCGTATGACGGGGTTGATTTCGAGAGCTGACATCTTTCGCCCGATGCCTCTTTTTGAAAACGCTCAGTAGCAACATGTTGCCAGTGAATATCGATTAAGATGTCCTGTTACGCCTTTCCAGCCCAGGCTACCGCGCCGATCCAGTGACTCTTGGTCAAGGCTTACACAACTGATGGCTTATCAGTAAGTTAAAACTTCGATTCGTGCTATAAAGATAGATTTACTGCAGCTGTTCTCAGCCCGTAGCGGCTTGTAGCCTGATAGTTTAACCCGAACCTGTTCTGGGGGAGGCTGTCAGCCGCGTGAGGAGTTGGCGGGCACGCGCGTCTGACATGCATATCTATAACGCCATCCGCTCAGACGTCCCAGGGGATTTTCCCTCTCTTTGACTACGTATATTAAGCAATCTCTGTTACGTGTTTATACTCAAACAACCCATGATCTAGGATATTGGTCGGCGCATTGATGTCGCCGTACAACTACCTCGACGTCAGCATAATTAAGATCGATGCAGTATATCTAGGAACAGTAGTTCCTAGAGATACGCCGACTTGAGAAGTTCCGGCTCCGCCTAATCCCGTGCGTAATACAAACCTCTGTCTGTCTTCATTCCCTGTAGTCCGCGAAATGTCACGCCTTCTGCTTCCAAAACCAAAACCATTTACTCTCCCTCCTAACTCAGTACGAACGCTCACTTCACTCTGTCTAAACCTACCTCTTCCCTCTACTCAATCCCCTGACGTTTATCTCCTCACCCTCACAGCCCTTATCCCCGTCAGCTACCTGCTTACACCTAGATTTCTCAAACCCTATCTCTTTACTCTCTATACGTCCGAATCCTCAACCGCTATGCCAGTATTATTACCAAAGGCCGTTAACTACTCCGGTCTATCCGTAGCCTCTTACGCTGGGTATACAAGAGCTCTCCAGAGTGGCCTCTGCCTAGATAATTTGGTATCTTCACGATCAGGCCATCAAGCACTTTCCGCATTCGATTCAACTACCTCTTCTCGTTATGTCTCACTCGTTGGTCTCTATATACCGTATACTCCCCAGGTTACCCTGTCATCCTCTCACGCATCAGGACCTAACCACGCTCTTGATGCTCTTCACCTCCAACGCCATTAGGTATCAATATGCACATCCAAAGTATCTAAAGCATCCATCCTCTTCCATCCCCATCAAACTCCTCACTGCCCTCACACTTCTCCATTCGCTCCCTCTCTCTTTCCACCATCTACCCTACCCTCCTCCATCCGCTATTCTCTTCCGCCAATCAAGGCTCAATCTTTTCCACAACATCTTCCACACCACCAGCCACAAACTCTCTACCCCATCCTGTTTCAGTCTACTGCCCACCACTTCTCCGCATCCGCGTTCCCTCTCTCTAAACCTTCCACCTTCCACCTTCCACCTTCCACCTTCCACCTTCCACCTTCCACCTTCACCCAAGCCAGAGATAGCTCCCCTCGGTAGCCAGCCTCTCCCCGCACTCCCGCCACAGCAATTTACAAGCGTAGTAATTCCTATATACGCAATATCCTCTTGCTTCTCTCTCCCCGTAATTTTCCACGCTAGCTGAGTGATTACATAGCTGGGTCCCATTGTACTTACATTACTGGATCTTTATATAGTGCAATCTTCCATCTCTGGGTGCTGTCCCCTCGTTCCTCTTACAATCCTAAGTAACTCTGCTGCTTAAATGCGAACCTAAATAATGTCTGTCTGCTAACGCAACTTACCCTGTTCGCCGTTGAAATACAGGTTGTCTTGCTTTTCACCGCATTACTATTGTCAACCCTCCTTCGCTGCAGAGTGCTATTCTCCGCGGTAGCATGATCCTCCCTTGGCCCGAAATATGTAGCTGACAAGCCTTGCTCTCGCATCATCGTTAAGGTTTGCTTTATGCTCTCCTCAAGTGATTCATTCTATAGTAAATAACCCGATCCACCCACCTTTTACTAATATTGACGATATCCACCTTAAATAGATTAAATAGCCTCAACTCATGATCAGCAGCCTCAACCTACCCTCAACCTACCTAATTCGGCTATTCTTATAGGATAAGGAGGGTGGCGTATAAATAAACCTCGCTGGCGCCGATTGGCGTTCTTGAAAAGGAGGTGGCGTTCAAGAATAGGGGGTGGTAATAGTGCTGTTTATTCTAATTGTAGTTAGCAAAACGCCAGGATAGACAGTTTAGTCAGTAAAAGGTGTTGTTATTACCCCCCTATAGGTCCTCTTTCCTCGTGTTCTTCGCTGTTGTCTCCTTCACCTAACACACTGCTTATCATCATAATTCTATTAACTATATCTATTATATTACTATATAGCCATCTAACGTGCTGCTTGTACCTAATAATACCTCTTAAACTCTTTATTAGCCAACGCTTTCCGTCAAAAGATGATACCATCAACTATATATTCTAGTATATTAACTAGGAGCGTTTATCGCTGCAGTGTGCTCCGAATAACAACAATTCCAAGTGGTCTTGCTTCTATATCACGAAGATGACTTTAAAGTGCTAGTTTAAGGTCAGGGTGATACTGAAGAAAGGCGACTAGGTGGTTGTTGGTTATAAGAAGCACAACTGCCTAATAAACACTTATTAAGGCTAGAAGGCTATAAACTTTCTTCATGTCCTTATATATAATTATATTACTACTATCACTAATAATTGTGACATCAAGGCCAAGCAGATAATTAGCACTAAATATCTTAATTACGGTCGAACAATCCCTATAAAGCAAGCCTATCGAGTGCTGGATCGGGCAAGAGAGATCATTAAAGGTATAGAGGAGGACAGTTTCTGTAAGATGCCTACTTTGGTAGAGCACTTACGTCAGTTAATTTAAGAAGGTAATAGGGCTTATATAAGGCTATAGATTGATAAAGAAGAGAGGAGATTCAAAGGCCTCTTTATATACCTAACTGCGTGTGTTAAGGCCTGGCAACACACGCCTAATATCCTCTTCTTTAATAGTATATAGATAAAGTCTCAATATA
>JAGFMK010000404.1:0-27364 GCA_021030975.1 Lichenothelia convexa | reverse complement strand
GAGGGAGGGAAGGAGAGGGGGGCGGCAGAGCCCAAATATTTGGCATTGGTCCCGCGAGTGCTGGGCCGCTGGTGGGAGACATGTACGGAATGGAGTCCTTGGTTCGAGATATCATTCAGAACTGGAGTAGAGGACGGCCTGCTTGGGTGTTTTGCGCAAGACCTGGGACCGGGCATCGCAATTGCTTTGTAACTATTTCCCGGAGTCTCTGTTTGCGAAGGAGATTGCCCTCGTTATAGATAGTTATTGGGGTAGAAACCTCGACTCCAATCTCTCGCCCGTGGTGTACGGCGAAGCAAGCACTCTCAAACACTGTCTTTGAACAGGTTGTGAAGGAATGAAGCGAGAAGCTCCGCTACGCGTTCCAGCGGTGTGGATTCATCGTTTCTGGAGCGGTTGAAAGACTGAACACCTGGTTAGATCTCGTTTACGGAATTGCACCGAAATCTCTTCCGTGCAGATATGGAAACTAAATGTCAGATCAAATGAAAAGGATTCGCTTCGAAACGCCCAGCGTCCATCTTGTGTGATCACAGCCTACCGCCGCCCGTTCCCGTCGTCTGGTGGTTTCATGCGTGATTCCTTGATCGCAGGAAGCAAACTCCACGACGCCGCAGTATCCGCATCCAGTTCCATGCACGACTCCTTGCCTGCAAAACCGCGAACCTAACCATGTGGATGAAGACAATCACGCCGGTTGGTATTTGCGCAACTAACAGAGGTAAAACGTCAGCACAAATTTCACGGACACTTAACCGTTCTCTGATCTCTGCCCGCTCCGAACAGCTGGCTCTCTGTAAAGCTCGCGGAATATAAGGAAAGCACAGCGATCGGTCTCTCCGAGGCTGGCTTCTAAGCAGGACCGTAGAGGAACAACAGGGCACTCGAAAAAGTGGAACTTAAACTTACATCCAAAGTCAAAGTCCGCGACGTGTTAGCGCCCTGATCCCTCATCACACCGACCAAGCTCTCGCTTCGTTCGAAGAAGCCAGTCTTCAGCGAGATGACGATGAACTGCATTCCGGGACCCGCATGCTCCTTCACGTATTTGGCGATCTTTGCCACGTTGGCGTTGTCGAGAGCTGCGTCGACTGTTTCATAAATAGTTAGCGGAGGTTGGGTGAACGACAGCTTTGGGGTCGTGAATGTCCAAAGGTCTGTAAGGGAGGCCGAGCGTGGAAGGGGACGGAGGAAATGTGAAGTGTTATGGCCTGAAGCAGGAGCCAGAAGGGCAGCGCATAACACAGAATTAACAACGTACTTTCATCCAAGACGAAAAAGGGCGACGGGTGGAAGGAGTGGATTGAGAACAACAGCGCGAGAGCGGCGATCGTCTTCTCGCCTCCTGACAGGTGGGTGATCTCTCGAAAGCGCTTCAGAGGTGGTGTAGCATGGTATCTCAGGCCAGCAAGGTAAGGTTCGTCGGAGTCCTCCGTGTCGAGGTACCTACGGGCACGTACAGCGGTTAGCAAGGCGACAACTTCGGGAGGAGGTAAAGACTGGATTTTCGCTGCAACTTACGCCTGCCCGCCAAGCGGGAACGTTGAGGTCCTGGTGAGCTCCTTATACACCGGCGCGATCTGTTCACTGATGTGATTGAACGCCTTGTTGAATAAGTCTAACCTCGTCTCCTTAACAGTCTCGAATTCTTCCTTGGTCCGCTTGGCGGTTCTCCTTGCGGCGTCAAACTCCTTTTCCACGGTTCGCAGGCGGGCTTCAACGCCTTCGAGGCGCTCCATGACGTGCATGTGTGGGGTCATCTTTTCGATCTCGTTGTTTAAAGCGTGAATGGTTGCTTGAAGGGCCGTGTCTTGAGCCGGGGACCCGTCCTGCAGGAGCCATGGTCAGCAAAAGATAACCTGTTGTGTGAATCCGAGAGCACCTTACCTCTATGAGATCATCATCGAGTTCATCATAATCCACATCAATACCGTAGTCTTGTACCGGCGTCGTCTGCACATTGCTAGAATCTTCATCGACGTCCATAGCGTCTCCGCCTGCTTCAACAAGGTCATTCGCTGGTAGAGAGTCAAGCGGCGCAGAGCCTTCTTTTAGCGGAATTTTGATTTCCTCCAACTTGCACTTCCGTAGAACAGCATACCTACTGGCTGCATTGCGTTGGACCTCTGCCTCGAGCGCTGTTACGGTTTTCAGTGTCCCGTCGACGTGTTTACTACGTTTCTGAACTTCTTGACGCTGCTCCGCGACCTTTTGAGCTTTCTCGGCGTACTGTTCCTTGTGCTTCTGTAGCTGCTCGTTGAGTTGCTCAAGTTCAGCGTTGAGCACGTCAAGGTCGTTCTGTATGCTCTCTTTCTCGGCTTCAAGACTTGCTATGAGCTCCTTGTCTCGTGCGCTCTGGTCCTGCAGCGTCTTAATTCGGTCCTTCGTGCTCTGTAGCCGCTGAGTCTCGAAGCTTAGTTGATTCTCCAGCTTGCTCCGTTGCGTCGTAAACTCCAGTCGCTTCTGGGCAGCCTCCTGTTGTAAGGAGCCTTGCTGCGCTTCGTATGCACGTATATCGTCATAGCCGAGCCGTTGGCAGAAAGCCGCAAACACTTCGTCCTCAATCTGGCTGATAGCATCCTGGTGCTCTTTTAGGTTCGCTCTGAGGTTCTCTAGAGCTTGATGCTTTTGATTATACTTAGGTCGTGCTTCGTTGAGCTGGCGGTTGGCGAAATCTAGCTCGTCGCGCTTGCTCTTTAGATTCCTCTCCAGTGCTTTCACTTCCTCCTTGGCGTATGTCAAGCGTTGTTCTAAACCCGCCAAGTCGCCTTGAAGTGCCTCTTCATCCGCACCCCTCCGGTGACCTTTTGGTAAAGAGGCGATGTCACCGAGAAGCTTGTCCTTGAGCTTCCTCAAATTCTCCACTTCCGTGTCCTCCCATTTCTTAGCACTTCTATCATTTGGACCCCTTCCGCCGGTCATAAGACCTCCTTTGTGGATCACAGTGCAGTCTAGAGTAACAGCCTTGGCTTCGACGCCTTTCTCATAGCATATGTGCCTTGCCGTGGCCAAGTCATCACAGATCATTGCATTGCCGCATGCGTAGGACATAGCCCGCTCCACAGTGCTGTCATATTCTATGGTGTCAATTGCGAGACGCATTGCTCGATGCAAACCCTTGAGGTTCGAGTTCACTCCTTTGACTTGAATAGTGTCGAGCGGTATGAAAGTAGCCTGTCCAGCTCGCTGGTCCCGCAGATATTGAATACAGTCTTTGGCAGTCTTCTCAGTGTCCACTACAATAGCATCAAAGTGTCTGCCTAGCACGGTGCTGACAGCATTCTCGTACTTCTTCTGCTTCGGTTTACATAGTTCGTGAACTCTGCCTCGCACACCGGGAAAGATGCGTTTCATGGCCGTAGTAATTTCTCTCATCCGCACTTCCTTATCACTTTGTCTGCGTCCGTCGTCTGCTTCAAGAAGTTTGTTAAGGACTTCTTGCAGCTTCTCATCAAGCTCGGTTTGCTTCTGAGCCGTGCGTAATCTTTCAGAAGTAAGCGCGTTGAACTCCTTCTTCTTAACGTCGATTTCATTTGTGAGCTGCTTGATTTGGCTACTGCCCGCGTCTTTCCGTTGGGTAATGTCTTGGATCTCTTCTTGCAGTTTTCGGGTTTGAGCCTCTGAGGCGTCGATCGTACCTTTGAGGCTGTTTAAAGTCTCTTCATCCGTCTTCTGCTGCCGTTTTAGGTTGTCGAGCTTGATCTGATCTGAAGCTGTTCCCTTGTTTACTTCTGCTCTTAAGCGATTGTATTCTTGGAGGTCAGCGTCACTGAGCTCTCTACCCTCTTTGGCCGCAAGCTTCTTCCACTCATCATTCCATTTTTTCTCGGCCTTCTGAACTAGAGCGAGCTCCTTCTTCAGCTGGTCAACATTCTGGGATTGACTGTCTCGTTCTTTCGAGATTTCGTCTATACGTGCAGCAAACTTTTTGAGGTTCTTGTTTGAGATAGTGATCTTCTCATCAACCGGTACGAGGTCGTTCTCCTTTTGTTCGACATCCTTTTCCTTCCGTCTGATACTCCGTTCCGTCTTGCTCACCTCACGTCCGACTTTTGCTTGGTCCTTCTTAGCGTCTTCAAGACGTTGCTCGTACGTTTCGAGACCTCTACGAAACTCCTTAAGCTCTTCTTGATGTTTCTGGATCTCGGCACCTGACTCCTCGATTACTTGTTGAAAGTGATAAAGCTTCCAAAGCACGTGAGTCACGATGGCCTGATCTCTTTCGTCGACCTTGCTCGCGTAGTTGTCTGCTTCACGTTTCTGCTCTTGATATTGTTTGATCTCGGAATTCAGGCCACGACGCTGGTTGAGCTTAAAGTTTTGATCTTCGACGGCTTTCTCAGCCTCGGCTTTCAATCTTTCATAATCCGCTTTGTATTCCAGACTGCCCGATATCTGTTCCACCAACCGTGTGAGTTCTTTAGGGGATTGAGACGCAATGGCTTCAACATCTCCCTGAAAGACGAGGAAATTGCGCGCTCTAATGAGAATGTTCTCCGCCTCCAGCGCATCATTATATTGTTTTGCGCCGACTACCCGATTGTTAATCCTGTACTCGCTTTGCCCACTGCTCGTTATGCTCCGCTTCCATCTCTGCTCTTCGCCTGCATCGTCTTCGTACACGGCCATAACCCAAGCTGTTTGTGGATCATTGCGTTGACTCGCTGTTTGCGATTCCTCGTCGTCAGAGCCTGCATCATGTCCATTCGTATGCCCGTTGACTGTCGCATCGGGTTCTCGTTCCGTTGCCGTACCATCGGCGTTGATCACAGAAGTTTTGAGGACACGGCCACGGTACACCAGATCGCGAAGGTGCGTCGAACGTAGATGGGATGATTTGATGCCTAGAACGAAGGAAATCGCATCCATGCTGTGACGGAAGGTGTCAGTCCGAGCAATCATACATGCGGGCCATAACGTACGAGTTGGACTTGCCAGAGCCATTGGGACCGATGATTGAAGTGAAATACGAATCACCAAACAGAAGGGTATGTCGTCCTTTGTAAGATTTGAAGTCTAATTTGGTTAGAAATGCGATACCCTGCCTGACATGCCTGGAGTCCTTACTGAACAACTCAAGGCGGATGAGTTTGCCCATCTTGAGCGACCGCTGTAACTAGATGCCTGAGCAGGCTGTTGAGGTAGAGTGATATAGAGAGGCTTCAGAGGAAGTGAGAAATCGTGGTGCGGCTACATTTCCAATATTGCGACGAAGTGTTTCTTCATAGCATTTCTTGTTCGTGTCGGGCTGGACTTCTGCTTTGCCAGTCCTCGCGTGCTTCTGGCCGTGACGTGATGTCCGACGCGCCCAACTTTCCGTACTTTGGCACGCGCTTTGCCGTCAAGTAACTTATGGTCTCCCGTAGAGTGTCATCACATCTTGGGAAATCATAAAGGAGGTCAATGCTGGCAGAGAACAATCTATCGAAGCTTCACTCACCTGCATTTTTCCTCGCCCTCCTCCTGTTTCTTACCTTTGAACCTTTACATCGCCGATAACACCATTAATCTTCTGTTGCCAATTCAAGAAGCTGTTGCAGGCTTCGAGTGCAACCTACCTACCTCTTCAACCAATACTCTAGAAGAGAGTCATATTGAGCAATCCAATGCGAACCACATACGACTATGGATGAGAAGGTCACCTCAACGGACCTATGTCCAGAGATTATACGAAATGTCAGTAATGGATCATCATCTTCGTCCTCCTCGTCGCCATCTCCTGGCTTGTCGCGAAACCCATCCTTTTCATACAGCATGACAGAGTCCGACGAACTCGACGAGTTACCGCCGTTGGATCGCCTGACCATCTTCGACTTTATCGGCAACCTGTCACTGTCCCAGCGTCTTGAAAAGCTGCAGCACTCGATCACTGTACAGAAAGAAAAAGTCAAAAGGCAGCAACAGCGGCTGAAGTCTGGAGGCTTGAATGCCAAAGACAAAGTGGTTGGGGAATGGCGCAAACGGATTCCTACTCCAGAGGAGCAGTTGAGTAAATACAGGAAGCGTATGCAAAAGTCGGTGGACCGTATTCAAAAGAAATGGACGGACTCATCAGCTGTCACAACCCGAGAGAAGGCTTCCTTCATCGCTGGCGTTCTCAACGTCTTCGTTAGCGGCTATCTCATCGGCGCATACCCCGAATGGTTCCACATCTGGTATACGGCACAGCTTTGTTACTTCATGCCTGTCAGATACTACAGCTACCACAAAAAGGGATACCACTACTTCCTAGCAGACCTCTGTTACTTTGTCAACCTCCTTGCGCTTCTGAGCATATGGGTGTTTCCTCAATCCAAACGACTTTTCATCAGCACTTACTGTCTGGCTATGGGCAACAACGCTATTGCAATAGCTATGTGGCGCAACTCCATGGTCTTCCATTCGCTCGACAAGGTCACTAGGTATGTCCAGTCATTCCTGCAGTTGCATGCTTCGTTTCATGACTGACATCCTGAACAGCCTTTTCATTCACATCATGCCATGTGTAACGCTTCACTGCCTCGTTCACCTCCTGTCTCCCTCCGACCAAGCGGCCCGCTTTCCGGCCATATATGACATCAAATACTCTTCGCCTGCCTCACCTGAACATTACTCGCTAGCTGACATGGTTGTTTGGGCGTCGGTCCCGTACGCTGTATGGCAATTGACCTACCACTTCTTTATCACCGTCCGGCGCCGCGAAAAGATCGCTGCCGGCCGCCCAACGTCGTTCACTTGGCTCCGGAAATCCTACGCACCTACACTGCTTGGGAAGATGGTTCTATCGCTTCCAAAGAGCCTGCAAGAGCCTGCCTTTATGTTGATCCAGTATGGGTATGCGCTGTCTACCATGGTACCATGCCCAATCTGGTTCTGGCATAGATGGCTCAGTGCAGGCTTTTTGCTTGCAGTCTTTTGCTGGAGTGTATACAATGGGGCGACATACTACATTGACGTTTTCGGGAGGAAATTCGAGAAGGAGTTGGAGGCTCTGAGGAGGGATATGCAGAAATGGCAAAATGGTTCCGGAGAAGGCGGACCGAGTACACCGGGATTAGAGAGGTCTCAGGAGGAGGCAATGGGCAAAATAAGCTCTCACCAAGATCCTAGAAGCGTTAGTGACAGTACGGAGAAAATCTCGAGTGTCGAGGACCACCATCCAGGTGTCATGATAGGAAAGAGTGCAAGCCTTGACGGAGATGTTGCTGATGTTGCTGTTAGGAGTTGACGAGAGGAAGAAACTAAGCAATGATATTACGTACCTCTACCATGATATATCTATCTTCCTTCTTCGGCATGATGCCTGATTAATCCAAAGCGCGGTAAAAGCAGGCGAGGGCCCCAGCAAGCTTTACAAGTCACCGGGCTACGAGTGTCTCATATAACTAGGTGGACTGTTGAGCTCAAGTGTCGTTTTACGAGAA
Source organism: Lichenothelia convexa (assembly GCA_021030975.1). Lineage (NCBI taxonomy): Eukaryota > Fungi > Ascomycota > Dothideomycetes > Lichenotheliales > Lichenotheliaceae > Lichenothelia > Lichenothelia convexa. The sequence continues at coordinate 19,961 of JAGFMK010000404.1, read as the reverse complement.
AAGAAGGGAGTATGGTACCGTATGTTCGCGCGTACTCGTATTGGCTCACGAAGCTCAAGAATGTGAGTCGGAAGCGTTCTTCTTTTCGAGATTCCTCGCTCAAACAAGGTTGCCCTTTGATTTGGAAGATCGTGAGACCGTATCTGATGACTAGAAGACAAGATCCTGCATTGAAATATGCCCGAATCTAAGCAGAAAACTGAACCACCCAAGGAATGCTCGCGGGAGTATCGAGACGTCAGGGGCCCTCTCATACTGTCGAAGCTTCTTAGGGTCAGCTTGACCGGACTGACGTCTTTTCCATGCATTGAAGATCATCCGCTAGTATCGGGAGAAAAGTTGGCCGCACCCGGGCATTCGCTTTAGGCGCCAAAAGTAACAGATCATCTAACGATAAATCGAAGTTATCGGCCCACGTGGAAAGGGCCAAGGCCTTGGCCCTTTTGGAAAGCTTGGCCCCTCCGCCACGGACAAGCGAATAGGCCATCAAGCCCTTTTTTTATTAGCAACCAGTCATTGTCTGACGATCCAGAGCTTTCCATGCACCTGTCTAAGTGCTCCACCGCGGATGCTGCTCCAGGATTGCTCGACAACTTCAGAGCATTGAACGCGCTAGGACAATGGCTGGCTCCGCCGGCTCTTGATTGCTTGGCCGCCGAGAAATTACAGCAAAAGCTAAAAATCCAAGTTAAGCGTTACTTTTAAGGTCGACCATACATATCTTGAGCTCTCTTCAAGGCAGCACGTTCTGGCCTTCCCACTCACTATTGGGTGTTGGATTCCTGTCGAACCGTTGGGTGGTACGGCCAGATAAGTTCAAAAGATATGGCTCGCCCGCCCCATGTTCGGGATTGTCGAGCATCTGTCGTAGGCACTGCTATCATGACTATAACAGGGAACAGCTTCATTGCTGCACTCTTTTGACTGGTTGTAGTCTCATGCTTCGTGGCGATCTCGTTCTGAACTCTATTCATCAGATCGCGCCTTTCGTTCCCGTACTCAGACCACCATGGCGGTTATGCATCAGTATGATTACATGTTTGCCGTTGGCATGCTATTCGCGTTCCTGGATGGCTGGAATATTGGAGCGAACGATGTAGCCAACTCCTTTGCAAACTCTGTGTCCTCCAGGTCGTTGACATATGAAACAGGCCATGATGATTGCTTCCGTGTGCGAGTTTGCGGGTGCTGTACTTGCGGGGCAAGTGCAATGTTCCCCGTCGATCTATGATTAGCAACTGAGGAGTCCCTATCACGGGTGGCCGATACCATTCGAAGCAAAATATCGAGTGTCGCGGCGTTCGAACAAGAACCCAGCGTCTTGATGCTCGGAAAGGTTTGTGCATTGGTGGCTCGTCAACCTACCTTACCATTGCTACCAAGATTGGGCTCCCAGTGCCAACTACGTAGCCATGAATGGATGGGCCTTGGACATGCCCAACTCATAACTCTGGCGCTGGCAGTGGATCGTAGGAGGTGTCATCGGTTTCGGAATTGCAAGCTTGGGTGCCGAAGAAGCGAATTGGGGCTGGAACGGAGTCTCCCAGGTGTTTGCTGCCTGGGCCATCGCACCTAGTGAGTATAGCACCCCTTTGAATTGCAAGAGGTTACCACACGGGGCTCCGACCTCCTGAAGTACCCCTGAAGATGGACCAACGCTCACGCAAGCTAGCAATCGCCAGGGCTTTCGGTGCTATCCTCTTCACGATCACGAAGTACGCTGTGATTCAGCGTAAGAAACCTCTGCGCAATGGCATGATTATCCTTCCAGTTTATTTCGTCATTACAGCAGGTGTTCTCACAATGGTCATTGTGTGGAAAGGAGCACCGTCTTTCAACCTCGATGACTGGAATGCAGGCCAGATCGTTAGCCGTATCTTCGCAGTAAGCAGTGGGCGTCAGTCTCCATTATTTCTTCCTCCCGTACCTCTTTCGAAAACTTGTTTTGGAAGATTGGACGCTCAAGTGGTACCATACATTCCCGGGGCGTCTGTTACTCCGACGAGGTCCTGTCCCTGTCAGACCTGAGGGAGAGCAAAAGCAAGTACCCAACACCACTACCATGGACACAAAGAACGAGCAGAGTTTGAGTTGGCGGGCGTCAACTGCAGGGTCATGAACGACCTGGAAAGCCGCACTGTGGAGGAGGACGACATCAAAGCGAAATCCGCAAACGGTACAGCTGAAGACCAGACGTTCACATATAGGCCTTCAGAAGGGTTCAACGACAGCGCCGAAAGCCTATAAGCCTCAAAAGCGGAAGCGCTGAGACCATGGTATAGGCCTAAGCATATCTTTCTGGCTGCCAAGAGAGCATTTCTGCATGGCGTGAATGTTGATGCTGTGGCTGAGCAGGAGAAGACCTCAGTGCTCTCTGGCAATGTCGAAGAGCTGCACGCTCATACCAAACATTACGACAACAAGACTGAGCATCTTTACTCGTTCTTGCAAGTCCTGATTGCCGCTACCGCATCCTTTGCGCATGGTTCAACAATGTGTTGAATGCTGTTGGTCTTCTTGCAGCTATCTATCTGATATGGAGTGCTGCTGAGCTATGCTCCAAAGCTCCTGTGCCAGTATGGGTCCTGTAAGTTCAGCAGTTCAATTCTGTAGCCTCCTTCTCCTTGAACTCACTCTCAATCTCTCCTTGCAGCTACGTCAGTTATCAGAAAAGCTAATCGTCAACCTTACTAACTTCCGTGCCTACAGCGTCTACGGATCGTCAGCCATTGTCATCGGCCTCTGCACCTATGGCTACAATGTGCTGCGCAACCTTGGCAACCGCTTGACCGTCCTCCATTCACTCCCTCGGGGTTTTTGCGTAGAGTTCGGCAGCGCCTTGACTGTTGTCATGGCCACGCGGCTCACACTGCCGATCAGCACAACTTGATGCATTACCGGTGCTACCGCTGGAGTGGGTCTTTGTACGGGCATGTGGAGGGCTAGCAATTTGAGAATGATTGCCTGAAGCTATGGGGGATGGATCATGACGCTGCCGTGTACCGCGATCATAGCCGGGGTGTTGATGGGAATCATACTGAGTGCGCCAAGGTGGGGCTTGAGTAGTCAATGTATCGAACTATCAGATGTCAAGGGGAACAAGTATCTAGTGTGAAGGCATGTATGTAGAGCTCTGTGTAAGTCTGGTCCGGAGAGGGAGAAACTTGGGTCGGGTACTGGAAGATAGCTTTCTAAGCGTTGAACTACGGTACAAAAAATAGTACCGTTTCTGTGCCTATCTCACCCTGTATGTCTCTAAATCTGAACGTGATTATATTTATATCGCTGTGGGCTGAATTCATGCCGGATCCCCGGCTTGCGACGCACCCCCACCTCCTCCCTCTGCCGCATAACCGAGCGACACCCGTATCTAATTAGGGTGATCCGTTCGCATTGAAATCTCAATCGGCTAGTTATAGGTATATTCTATAAGAAGAGCAATCGTTGATTCAGTTACCTATGGGAATTTTAGTGACCACATCGACTTGATCCGATTTACCGCCAAGTGCGGTTTTCATGCCACCAAAGTGAAAGACAGTGTTGAAGTACTAAACAAAACAACAAAATCCGCAGGGTCTTCGGCCTTCATCGCACTAGAAAGAGCATCATTTGCTGAAGACAGCGGCTGTATTACGTAAATTTACGAGCAATTCGATCTACCCGTGAAAGGTCAAAGAATACATCCGTCTCGCACGCTGTAATTATAAGACATCCCTTGTGGCATACTTCGGACATACTGCCAACTCATTCTACATTCTGTTTCAGAATCTCTGGTTCACGATCGTGAATTGAAGGCTTCTCCCTACACCTAAGTCCTGAAGAATAGTTATTGTCTACCATGGCCCCGCTCGTTACTGCTAATGGGTATGGCGGAACACTACCTATAGACTCTCAACACAAAGCGCTGCATCCAGAGGACAGCGTAAATGGCGCCAGTCACATCTGGATGAACAATCCTTCACCGAACGACGTCAAGATCCGCGAAGAACTCATGGGAACGAAGAAGAAAATGCGCATCGTCTTCCTAGGCGCAGGCATCTCAGGTTTAAACTTCTTCAAGTGGGCTGAAGAGAAGTTGACCAACGTCGAAATCTGCTGCTATGAGAAGAATCACGATGTCGGAGGCACATGGCTCGAAAACAGATATCCTGGCTGTGCATGCGACATTCCCAGTGTGGTTTACCAGTTTCCATGGAGGCCTGCGCCGTGGTCGAAATACTACTCGCAGTCACCGGAGATTTGGGAGTACATTAAGATGGTCGAGCGGGAAAATAACTTTGTTGAGAAGTACATTAAGCTAAGGCACAAGGTGCTGAAATTGTCGTGGAGTGATGATGAGGGGCAATGGACGGTAACTGTCGAGAACTTGGAGACGGGTGCAGTGTTCGAGGACCGTTGCGAGCTGGTTATCAATGGAGGTGGAATTCTGAATAAATGGAAATGGCCGGACATTGAGGGTCTTCATGATTTCAAGGGCACGCTGATGCATTCTGCACACTATGACGAAAGAACCGACCTTAGAGGTAAAAGAGTGGCGATAATTGGCGCCGGCAGCAGTGCTGTGCAGATCTTACCAAATATCTACAATGATATGGCCCACATCTATCATTGGGTTCGGAGCAAGATCTGGATCACGGCTGGCTTTGCTCAAGCATTTGCCGGAAAGGACGGCGCGAACTTTGTGTACACAGACGAACAGCGCCGACTATTCGCTGATCCAGACGCTTACAAGGCATATTGCAAGATGATCGAAGGAGAGCTGAACCAAAGGTTCTCATTTATCATAAATGGCTCGCAAGAGCAGAAGGCTGCCCGGGAATACTCTGAGAATGAGATGAGGGCACTTCTGAAAGACAGGCCGGACTTGTTAGAAGCTATTATGCCGAATGATTTCTTCGTTGGCTGCAGGCGACCAACTCCCGGTACGCATATTCTCTGTTAGGCAAGGTGATATATAATCATGAGAGCGCGGACATTCTTGCGAGATATTTAGGGAGCATAAACATCCGAGCCGTTGCCCTTATTATGAAGCTGGTGCATTGTAATACTAAAGCCCTGTCCCGATGTTTTAGCTCTGCTAGCTTATCGACTGGATATCATCTGTCAGGAGGCCTCAAGTGCTTTTTTTTCGAGCGCAGCGCAGCGCCCTAGCGAAAGACGTCTTCCACGACTGCATCATCTTGGCTGCTGATGCCGTGTGCTCAGCTAACGTCGTGTAGGGAATGGCTATCTTCAAACCCTGACAGGCGAGAAAACCACAGTTTACACGACACAACTCGGCCGCATCACCGAAAAAGGTTTTATCGACCCAGACGGCAACGAGCAACAAGTAGATGTCATAATCTGCGCTACCGGCTTCGACACGTCCTACCTTCCACCCGTCCCCTTAATAGTCAATGGGGTCGACAAGCGCGAGGAATGGAGGTCCAGCGGTGTGGTACCTTCGTATCTCAGTCTAGGCTACGCGGACGTACCTAATCTTCTTGTTTATGGTGGCGCGTATTGTCCAAGCGCTCATGGATCACTATTCCCAATCATTGATGCCTATGTCAACTACACCGTCCAGATCATTGAAAAAATGCAGGTGGAGAAGATTCGGTCACTGAAGCCCGGTTCGAAGGCCACTGAGCAGTTTTTACGGCATGCGAACACTTTCCTCAAGCGAACCTCGTGGACAGGACCATGTTCTTCATGGTTTAAAGGAGGCAAAGTAGATGGAACGCCAGCTATTTACCCGGGTTCCAGGCTACATTTCTTGAGAATGCTGGAAAAGGTATGTTGTCTAACAATGGTTTCGCGTACACGCCTGACATTTACGTAACATAGCCACGGTATGAGGATTTTGACATAGAGTAAGCGGCAAACCTCCCTGTTACTAAGTCCGCTATGTGTTCATATGCTGAATGATAATACTAAGATATGACGATCCCGACGATATGTGGTCCTTTTGCGGAAACGGGTTCCATATGTGTGAGAAAGACGGCAGTGATATTACGTGGTATCTGGGAGCGCCGAAGGAACCGGTCGATGAGAAGAAAATAAGAAAGATCATGGACGGACTGAAAGGGGAACAACTTCGTATATTTTAAAATGCATACGAGTCGAGGATCTCCTCCGGCGTACCTCTATCAAGTCCGTCGACTGAACTTTCTAGCCACGATAACCGATGTTGGTTAAGGATAGGCAGTGTTCTTGCATAGTCTGATAGCCACCCTGGCGTAGGCCGTTGTTTGCCTGTTTGCTATCTACCATCCGTTGGGGTGCGAAAAAAGAAGATTAGTCGAGCAGCAGTATTATGTCGGCTGGATAAGTACTTTCTATGCCTTCTGCTTCTGTCTGAACTAAGAACAACGTACAGCTTATGACGGTCTTGGTTAGATCAACGTGATGATAGCAGAAAAGTAGATGCATGGCTTACTGCAGATACGCCAGTCTGGACTCGGAAATCCGGGAGCCGCTTCTGCTAGCTATTGGTAGACGCTCCGATGTTTTCTTGACAGAAACAACCATTCTGAGAACAGGCCCTAGACATACCACGACGCAGAGTCTTAGAGACGGCGCTGTTGTACGCGTCAGACTGGCTGGCTGCTTGGAAGTTGGCCAGCATAATAAGAATTCGGGACCGGCCCAAAACTCCAGCAGTCCCATTAGAGCGACGCGCGGCTTCGATGGCGAAGAACGCAGGGCAGCGGAGGAGAAAGTCAAGCTTGCCTCTGCCGCCTAGGAGGCACGTCACGCTGACCCTCGGCAGCAGTGAACGAATGGCTGATGTGATATGGTAGACGTAATGTCAGAAATCAGAAGGTAGCAGAGTGGAGGCGGGACAATGTTTCGGGGTGATCACAGCACTCTCTTGATGGCAGGCTCGTACAGTCGCAGCAGGGAGTGCTGTCCTGGCTCCGGGAGGGAGGCGCATCCCTGTAGATCGTTTTTAATTAGTACACCAACGTCTTACTAGTGACACTGCAGGCTTGTTATTCCTGTGGCGTGCCTATCTGTTGTTTTTGCTTCAAACAGTCGATGTGTGGTAGGCGCTTGTCCATTGGTGTGGTCGTCAAGCCCCTCAAGTCTTCCAAACGGGCTTTCTCTTCTCAAAGAAAGCCGCAATCCCTTCCTGAGCATCTTCCGATTTGCCGTGGAGCGCCATAACACGCCCTGTCCAGCTAGAGGCATCTTCGTAACCATCTCCACCGCCTTGGGTATTGAAACCACTGAGGCCGACTTGTGTCCAAAATGCCCACTTTCCAAGCGCGGCTGGCTGCCCTGCGGTATTTTCGGCGAGCTGCTTGACCACAACCTCAACTCTCTTTTCCAGCGCCCTGGTTGCGGTCCCTACGTCCTCATCTTGCAAGCTGCCATTTGCCTTCACGGCTTTAAGCTCCGTTTCTGGCAAAGCGACAACGTCGACCGCACCGCCGAGCTGGTCAGCACGAAGAGGCTCAGCCATGGCAAGCATGCGATATGCTTGGCCCGGGTGCAAGCGGCGAGAGACGGCCGTTGAGGGAGAGGTGCAAGGAAGGCCGATAGAGGCGCCTGGTAGGCGGAAGGGAGTCGAGGCAAGGGCGATTGGGAAGTCGGTCGTCAGCGCCAATTGAGCCCCAGCTGCTATGGCCAGGCCTATATGCAACGTCAATCTCGGCGAGCACGAGCGTGTACGACCGGGGATCGTTGATGGACTGGGCCTTCCTACCTTGTATAACGCCCACAACCGGAGCGGGACTCCTTCGGATCAAACTCATTATCTCCGCGCAAACCGCGAAGGTCTCTTTTACCTCGTCATGGCTGAGTTTCCGCAACTCACCCAGGTCATGGCCTGAGCAGAAGACGGGACCTTCGCTACGCAGAACCACTACATTTGGCAGACCTTGTCGTTCCCGACGCCAAACATCAGCGTCTAGCAGCCAGGCATACTCTTCGTCATGGCTTTCAAGGTTTTCAATGAGCTCAGGCTTGAAGGGCGGCAGTATGCGTAATTGTCCAGAGGGCGAAGTGTTGAAGGACGTCAGCTGGGCTTTGAGAGAGCGGAGGACGGCGAGGGAGAGGGCGTTGCGCCGGCTGGGATTGTCGAGTCGCAGATACGCTGCACGAACAGGGAGGCGTGGAAGGCCCATGTAGAGCTATTGTTCCCAATGAAATCTCAGTCTGTTCTTCATCCCCTTGAACATACCATTGCCGGTGAGGTTAACAAGCTTCCATGCTCTGTGATGAATGGCTCGGGATACATTGGTCCGCGCCCCCGGCTACCCCGCTGTAGATCACCAAATTTGGCGTCATCGACTGGCACGACCCGCGAATCTGTAAGGAACCCATAAAGCACTTTTCCACCATCTTCGGGCATCACCATGCCGTACAACCGGGGAACGAGCTTTCGATCAACTAACAAGGCGCTTCTCCACGTTGCAATGCATTTACGAGTGTGATAAAATACAACGCTGCAACCCTCGAGAAAGGGGAGGGTTTCTCTGCGTGAGGGGTAATAATGTGGGGATATAGAGTACAAGATGCAAGACAAGTCCAGTGCCTATCATTTGTACGCCCACTGCTCGAGCATCATTCATCATGGCTCCATCGTTGAAGAAGCTCTTACTACTTGGCATAGTAGCGAAAGTTGCTGCCCAGGAGAACCTGCCGTTTGATCATTCACTGTATACGTCGAGCCCCCCGGTATACCCATCTCGTAAGTTAATGGATTATTCTCTACGCAGCATTTCGGTTCCATGCTCGGCCGCCTAAGCGAACACTATTCTCTGCTTCGGACGTCATACTTCGTCTCTCTGGATGTTCGCTAATTGAACACTTCGCTGTAGCAAATGCCACCGGTGCTGGAGGTTGGACCAATGCTTTAGCTAGAGCCAATGCTTTCGTAGCGCAGCTCAATCTCACCGAAAAGGCTCAAATGCTTACGGGCACACGCACATCTCAACTCACCTGTGTCGGCAACATTGCACCCATTCCACGCTTGAACTTTAGCGGCCTTTGCCTCCAGGACGGACCGCTTGCAATTCGCCAGGCAACATATGCATCCGTATTCGAAGCTGGTGTCGCTGCCGCGGCTTCCTGGGACCGGGATCTTATCCGTGAACGAGGAGTTTACTTGGGGCAGGAATTCTTTGGGAAGGGCGCCAATATCGCCCTCATGCCAGTCTGCGGCCCTCTAGGCCGGTCTGCTCTTGGTGGAAGGAATTGGGAAGGCTTCTCGCCGGATCCGTACCTTACTGGTGTTGCGACAGCCATGACCGTCGAAGGTGTCCAGAGCTCAGGCGTGCAAGCGACCACGAAGCACTACATCGGCAATGAGCAGGAAACGCAACGAAATCCCAGCACGAGAAACGGTACAACCATTGAGGCGATATCGTCTAACATCGACGACCGAACCTTGCATGAGCTCTACCTGTGGCCATTTGCTGATGCCGTAAGAGCTGGAACAAGCTCTATCATGTGTTCTTACAACCGCGTCAACCAGACATATGCATGCCAGAATTCCAAGCTATTGAATGGTATATTAAAGGAAGAGCTCGCATTCCAAGGATACGTTATGTCGGATTGGGGCGCAACGCACTCTGGAACGCCGAGCATGCTAGCAGGGCTAGATATGGTAAGCAGATGCATGAATCACTCCTTCCTACCATATCATCAAATGAACACGAGCGCTTAGCTAATTTGGCATGCGCAGGACATGCCGGGCGACCAGCGCTTCTATGGCGCAAATATTGTCATCGCCGTCCAGAACGGTTCTGTACCAGAGTGGCGCATCGATGACATGGTCCGCAGGGTCATGACGCCGTATTTCTATCTCAACCAAGATCAAGCCCTCGTACCCAACGGTGGTATCAACGTCGATGTGCGTGACAATCATGCCGATTTTATTCGGACGGCTGGTGCGGCGGGAACTGTACTGCTTAAGGTAAGTGTACCCCGAGATCTTAAGAGTAAGGAAATAGAGTCTAACATCGGCAAATTGAGAATGTGAACAACACCCTACCACTGAAGAATCCGAAGAATGTTGGTGTATTTGGCAATGACGCTGGTGAACCGACCGATGGCTTATACGGTTATGGCAATTTCACCTTCGGAACTTTAGCAGCTGGCGGTGGCTCCGGTACAGGTCACTTCACCTTCATCATCCCTCCTCTCGAGGCTATCAAGGAACGCTTGAATTACAACTCTACCACCGGATCCTTGGTTCAATATGTCCTGGACAACAACGCCATCATCTCGGGTGGCGCTCTCAACAACCTCGGTCCTACTCCCTTGGATGTGTGTATCGTGTTTCTGAAGACTTTTGCTTCAGAAGGTTCCGATAGGGGCACCTTCTACGTGGATTGGAATGGCAACGATGTGGTGAACGCAGTGGCCGCCAAATGTCCGAACACTGTGGTCGTCACCCACTCGGATGGTGTTAACTTGCTTCCATGGGCAAACAATCCCAACGTTACCGCCATACTTGCGGCCCACTATCCTGGTGAGGAAACAGGTAACAGCATTGCAGATATCCTCTTCGGAGATGTAAACCCTTCTGGCAAGCTTCCGTATACTATAGGAATGTCGGCATCGGATTACAACGCACCCATTGTGAACTCGACAGCTCTGCTACAGACAACAGACCCCAATGCTTGGCAGAGTGACTTCACCGAGAGGTTGTACATCGATTACCGCCACTTTGACGCAGCGAACATCACCCCACAGTATGAGTTTGGCTTCGGATTGAGCTATACGTCCTTCAGCATGAGCGATGCCACTGTCACTCCTGTGAGCCAGGAGCTATCAACCGCGCTTCCACCCTCAGCCCAGGCGCAGCCAGGTGGTAATCCCCGACTTTACGATGTCCTGTATGAAGTCAATGTCACTGTAACGAACACGGGCTCGGTAGCAGGCGCCACAGTTCCGCAACTGTACTTATCGATGGGATCGGAAGCACCAGCGGGTACACCGGTGAAGGTCCTTCGTGGCTTCGAGAAGGTCACACTTCAGCCCGCAGCAAGTACGGAGGTCTGTTTCTATTTGACGAGGAGAGATCTGAGCTACTGGAGCACGGATGAGCAGAACTGGATGATGGTGGGCGGTCAGTATACGGCTTTCGTGGGTTTCAGTTCGAGGGATCTGCAGCTGCAGGTCACCTTTACGCCCTTGTCGACAAAGTACTAGGTGTAAGTATCTAGTCCGACATACTGGCGATCTCTTGATGTACACCTGGCCTAAAGACCTTCAGTCTAGCATTAGCTTCGTAAATAGTCAATCGAGCTTAGCCAGTGTTCACCTCAAGCATTGCAACCAGCTTCAACCGATAACTTGTCGGTGCCGGCATGGACTGCGGACTGCGACTCGTTTTCCCTTATTGTTGCCATGTCCATCGTAGTTAAAGAAAGCATCAAACAAGAACTTGTCTTGCCGGTACGGATTGCGGATTGTAGTTCACTTTCATTGTCGTTGCCATGTTAAACGTCGCGCCAGGACCCTCAAGAAAATAGTTGGGATGGAGGCTTTTCCCGTCACGTCACTGATGATATTTATGTAACAGCGTACAAACAAGGTTTACTACACAATGAACAGAATATGTCAAGCACGGTCAAGTCTCGACGAAGCTCTTGCTATGCTATTCAGATCCATAAACAGCAAAGTAAACGTGCAATTACTCTGACTGTAATCGCAATCTGATACAACAATGAGACATAAGACCTGCACCTGATCCGTCGGCCTTAGTCCAGTTCGCAGTACTTACCCGACTATTCTAGATCAAGTAACGAGCGTACGCAGTGGTGGGCCGTGGACCTTGAAAGGATGCGCCTCCGTGTTCCACACGAACGTTTCCTCACCGTTGTTGTTGAACTGCCATACCGCACTCGGTGCGTGGACGCTGTACGAATACTTCAGAGTCTCCGCGAACACGAAGCTTTGCTGATCGTCCTGGAATCCTCCCCCGCCCGGCGCGTTGACGTTGTTGATGGCGCTGAAGCCGCTTCCTACCCTGCACGTGCTGTTGATGGCCAAGAAGGCGTCCCATGCCCAGTCCTGGAAAGTCGTGTTGCCTGTGATGCGGTAGGCGGTGTAATAGGATTCGAGGACTTCGGGGCGTAGGATGTACGCGCCGTTTGTGATGTAGAAACCGGCGCTTTGGTACAGGGCTTGTTGGTTGGATGGGACCTGCCCTGGATACCAGGCAAAAGCCTCTGGGCCGATGCCCGTCACCGTTGATGCATACGTATCATGACACCCGACGGTGATCGCGACGCCGAGGTCTAAAAGGTCTTGGCGACCAGTGACCGAGCCGCCGAGGATGAACATTTCACCCGCAAAGCAATTCAGGTGTCCAGACTGGTTCTGCAACACTCTACCGTTGAAGCCGTTGATGAATGTCAAGTCAGGTCTTGTAGCAGGGTGACCCACGAGGTACTCTAAGGTGGAATTGGCGGCTGCGAGCCAGCGGTCGCGGTAGCGCGCGTATCGAGAAGAATCGTAAACGTACATTTTGATTAGGTACTCGTAGAAGGAGTCTGCACCACCGCCTAAGCTGCCATTCGGATTCTCAAACAGGCCAGTTGTAGTATTGATATTGGTGCCAACAAGTCCAGGGAAAGGCTGATCTGCAGCAGGCCTGGGATTGAGAAGGAAAGACTCTCCTCTTTGTGCGAGAAGTCCATACTGTGGGTTGCCGGTGAGGTCTGAAAGATGCTGCCACTCAAGTACAAGACTTCCAGCTGTTGCCAAGTTGTTATCGGTACCGCCGTCCGTAACTTGAAGGTTGACGTTTAGCCCATTTGCAGGAATACCAGAGGGCGTATTGAAAGCAAACTTCAACGTATTGGCAAGGGTTTCTGCTTGGACGAGAAGATAGTCGACCTGGGAGGCCTGCCCGTGTACTTGTCAGTCATGCGTTGCTTTTGGTTGAACCTGCATGACTCACATTCGCGGCCAAGCCCGCAAATGGTCCTTTCAACAGATCATACGCCCCCAGCAAACCTCCTAGGTAGCGGATCGTGGTCTCGAAAAGACTTATGGTTTGAGTGACTGGGGTCCTGGTTAGGTCCACCGTAGCAATGTATCCGAGGATCTCATTCACTATGGTCGTGCTCTCCATAATGGCTGCGGTCGAAAGGGCGTCAAAAGCACTCGCGCCCCATCCGTCACTAAACAACGTAAGTATGTTGTGCAAAATGTATGAGCGGAAAGGCCTACTAAGGGTCCCCGCATGTATTGGTTACAGGATGCAGTTCATCGTGGCCTCTACAGTAGGTCCAGTAGCCATTGAAGGCGTATTCGAAAGCTGCTTTGACTGCTGCCGCACGCTCCGCTGGGGTGGAAGCTGTAGGGGACGCTCCTGAAGCGGTTGTTGAGGTTGCCAATGCCCCTCCAGCGACAGATGATGGTATTGAAGTCAAAGGTCCATTGACAGTCGTCACAGGGATGGAGGTAGCCTGGGGGATTGCAAAGGCGAGAGGCAGGAAGCATACAGCTCCGACAAAGAGTTTTGAGCCAAGCATGTTGATCTCGGTTTGGATGTAATTTTACTCTCGACAAAGATGATGCGCCTTTCGAAGGCGTAAGCTCTTGAGTGCTGAATGGCAGAGGAACCAAGGTCAGGCAGCTGTACACCCCTAATATATTGGCTATTTCGACGGTGAAATCATAGTTTCTCAATACGACCCTGCACTGCCAGACTCTGGCCTTGCACTTCCATAATGCTACCCTGCACTGCTAGAAACTCCCCCTACAAGAGGTAGCACGATCCGCATTATGACGTGGATGTGACCATGTCAAGGGAGGGTGACAATAATATGAGCGACATGCTCTAAAAGTGTTTGAGGCTCGATGCATAAGTCATGCAGCCTTCGCCTGGATTTGGGTGACCCGGTAGCCAGGATTCAACGCACCAAGCCTCGGTTGCTGCGGGATCTGAGGCGGGTTCGGCCACCCGACCCCGCAAACTAACCCCAGACCCAACCACCTGGCTAGCGAGGAATGAGGATAGCACTCTCGCAGCTGGATGGCTCGGCATATGCAAAAAGCAATTCTCGCATCGTTGAAGGGTCCGTAACGCAAATCCTGGGCCCTCCAAGCGGTACCGTCAACTGCGTTGTTTGTCCAGGCCTTTCGTCGTTACATTGGTATTAGAGCTCAAGCTGATTCTTTGGTGGTTCATGCGGCCCGCCTTGCCTTGCCTTTGGCAACCTTAGACAGTACGGGGCAGTTGTAGAATAATGCCGCAGCGATCGAGGCTAAACGTGGGTGGTACCGTGGTAGCGGCGCGTCGAAACCGTGCTTGGGGTAACTCGCGCGAATTCGCTGCGGGGTACTTGCCCGTTGAGACGTACGTCAGAACCTTGAGCTCGGAACATACACGCCTTGAGGTTGCAAATGTTAAGGATGTGAGGTTCGTCGACGACAAGAAGGGTAAAGTTCGGTGCTGCTTGCGTTGGCTGGTGGGGACGTCAATGGCGGAGAAGGCGATGTTGCTCGATGTGCCGCTACTAGACTTAGAGCTGGCCAAGGTGTAGCTGACGGTAAGAACAAGAAGGAGCTATGGACTCTTAAGCGATTCGGTGGGAGTTGATGATACATAGGCGGTCATAAAGATGCCAGGAAGAGCAAGCGCGGTTGTGGCTATCGATGAATTGTCTTGCCGGATGATTCGGTGTGATGATTTTAAGATGTCCATGAAGTTCTGAGCCGCAGGCGAAGGTGTCGTTGCAGTGGCCGCAGGTCGGAATGTAGTTGGTTCTTTATGGTTTTGTGAAGCTTTTGCGATCGGTCCTGGCACTTTTTGATGATAAAAGCTTCGGGTTTCTCTTATCAGACGATGAATTTGCGTTTCCCCAAAGTATGTGAGGTAAGTGGCTGCTGCAATCTAAGGCACCACAAGAGAGAGTAAGATGCGGCCGATATCGGGATGCCGGCACGTGTCTCTTTGCTGCACAGCACTTAGCCCCCGTTCTCCATCTGCTACTTAATTACTATCAGTGAATTTCCCTACTCACCTCCCATTCTTCTATTTAGTCTTTGGATTCATGAGCTGCCCGCCGTTCGCTGAAGACGTACCAATCGCACCCTTAGTCACCGTCGTACTCCGCAAGCTGTTAGCAGATTGTGCCGAAGAACATGCAAAGCTTTTCGACGCCAGTCAAGCGCTTGGTTTCTTCTACCTCGACTTGCGGGGATGCGCAGACGGCGAGACCTTACTTCAAGATGCGGATACCATGTTCGACTTGATGAGTGGTTTCTTTGAGTTGCCTATCCATGAGAAGGAGAAGTACGACTTTTCTGGGCGAGAGATTTACTACGGCTACAAGGGCGTTGGAACGGAGGTAATCGACAAGGACGGCACGAGGGATCGGAACGAACTGTATAACGTAGATCTCTCACTCCGTCACACTCTGAAGAGTCCTAATTCCTCATCTCAGATCTCGAAAGACGACATTCTCTCCTTGGCACCGTCACTCCCGGCCCCCTCCATCATTACCGGCAACCGTAATTCCCTCGAGCACTACATCTCCTCTAACAATACCATCCTTACCACCCTCTTCGACTCTCTCACCACTTCGCTCGCTCTCCAGCCTGGCGCGCTGACGGCGCTGCATCGACTCTCCGCACCTTCTGGCTGTCACGTTCGTTTTATCCGCACCCCATCCCAGCCACCACACGACCGAGGCACCGCGCTTGGCGAGCATACCGACTTCGGCAGCCTGACCATCCTCTTCAATCGTGTCGGTGGGCTGCAGGTCCTCCTCCCGGGTAGCGAAGAGTGGGTTTACGTGCGGCCCGTGCCCGGATGTGCAATTGTCAACCTGGGCGACGCAATGGTAAAGTTTACAGCGGGGTTGCTGAGGAGTAATCTACATCGAGTCATCTCACCGCCAGGTGCACAGGCAGAACTAGTAAGGTACAGTTTGGTGTACTTTTGCCGGCCTGAGCACGACGTCAAGTTGCGGCGTTTGGGAGGAGGGATCCATGGTTATGGAGGGAAGGGGGACAAAGAGGAGGGCTTGACCAGTAAGGAGTGGATCCATAGGAGGCACATGGGAAGGAAGGTAAAATTCTTCCACGGACCAGAGACATGGGAGAATGCGAAGGGAACGGAAGGGACGAGATTGTGAAAATCTAAAATGACGTAGCAGTCATACATGGAGCAAGTCTTGCCTAAAGGCAAGTCGGTTTACATACGATGCTCTAGGTATTGAAGACGATATCGGATATACGCCGTCAGCGGACCCCGGTGTATCATCCAGTAAAATGTTGCGACACGTTTCCTTACAATCCATACACAAATGTCCACTTCTTATCAGCATACCTCTTATCATTTACATTCTCGTCTTCGATCTCCGCTGCCGTCATTCCTGCCACTTTCTCGGCTTTATACCGGTTCGAGGCTCTGAGCTCAAAATGATACACCGCGTATCCCACAAAAGACGTAGCAATCAGCCCAGCAGTCACCTTGAGCGGCCAGTGATAGTCTGGCCCATACTTAGCTAGGAAGAGCTGGCTGCCAATTATACCTCCAAGATTGCCCCAGCCATTGATGCCCAGGATGACGGTTCTTTTTCCGGGTTCGGGTGTGTTCCCCTGAAACAATTAGCTTCTTTATCCGTCTGCAGACCACAATGTACTCACTGCAAGCCAGGCCACGGTTATAGGCGCGGCTATGAAGGTACCGGCGAGGAGGACCACCAAGCCCCCGTAGCGCGCGTGGACGTTATGGAGGGGAAGGACGATCACAAGGATGAGACCGATAATGACGATGAGAAGACCGGCGAGAATGTGCAACGTGCGCTCGCGGAAATGGTCTGAGGAGTAGGCGAAGGCAAGGAGGCAGAGTGTCCCAAGGACGTAGGGCGGCACAGTCATAAGGTTCGCAGTGGCGCCTCGAAGGCTCCCAGTCAGCAAACAGCGAAGATAAAAGGAGGATACTGGTGCTCACCTGTGTACCCGAGACCTTTGACAACAATAGGAAAGAAGATGGTGAAACCTTGCGGCGCGACACTGGCGAGGACGTTGAACGGCAGCACACACCAAAGCTTCCAATCCTTGACGGCCTCCCAGATATCTCGTCTGCTGAGTTTGTATGTGGAGTCGAGGTTCGCAGCCGAGTCAATTACCATTCGCCTCTCAGCGTACGCTCGCTCGGTGTCTTTGAGAAACCGCGCGTGGCCCGGGCCCTTGGGCAACCACCACGGGGTCAGAAGAGCTATGCCGATTGTGCAGGTGCCCTCGATGATAAAGAGGTACTGCCAACCCCACAGGTTCCCATGGATGTGGAAGCAGCCATATGCTATCAGACCGCCAAACGCGCCTGCAACAGCATATGAGCCGTAGAAGAGAGCGATGCGGAAGGCGAGATCGAAGCGAGGGTAGAACTGGGCCAGGTATGAGACACAGGTGGGGTAAAAGCCGGCTTCGAAGACGCCTATCAGCATGCGGACCGCAATGAGTTGGGCCTCGGTCTTGACGAATGCATGGCTCAAAGTGAGAATTCCCCAACCGAGCGAGATGATGCCCAGGTAGTACGACTGGCCGACCTTCTTGCCAATTGACACGGAAACGGGTTGCAGCGGAACGAAAGTGGCAAAGAACAGCGATGTCGCGGTGTTGATAGCCGTTGCTGGCATCTTGAGGTCCGCCGTGAAGCCATTGGTCTGCGCGTTTCCAAGATTGCTTCGATCGAGTCCATTGAATAGGTAGATGAGGACACAGAAAGGTAGGACGAAGAGGTCAAACTTCCTGTTGAGTGCGCGGTGATGGCGCCTCTCTTCGGGAGTAGAGGGTATGTATCCGCCCTGTTTGGAATCCTTGAGTGCCTGCTGGAGTTGGCTGGCGCCCTTGTCATCGACGTGTTGGACGGCATGAGCGACTTGCTCAGAGGGTTTAATGTCATGAAAACCTTCAAGATGCTCGACGCAGGCTGTCTGTTCGGTCTTCTCCGTCTTCTCCATTGAGCAGCAGTCGATGGGGCATTGTCGACATCAGCTGGCTGGCGGGACAGCGCTTACTATCAAATTATCATAAAAGTGCATGCGGGGTATGTAGTATGGGGCCCCGCACTACGGCTGATGCCGCCCCCTCAACGGACTTGCTCCTTCTTGCTTTGTGGCTTGCTAACAGAACAGCTCTTCCTTTCTTCTATGGCGGCCTCCAGACGCACACCATGCATTTCTCCTACTTAGATAAGCCGCGGTCTTGCCGCTTGTGCCTACTGCATCGGTGTTTTCCTACCGACACAATCCGCTTTAGTAATGTAATCTCGTCCTCGGAAGGCGCCGTGATCAATGCGTTTTGGTTATGTCGATGCACTCCTTGTGCCAACGAATCGTAGACCATGTCACGCGCTCTAGAAGTAATCGTTTGCACAAGTCGTTAATTACAGATCTTACGAAGTTGGCACGAGTCCCCAACTGCCTTTGCCGATACTAGTACTTTGATACTTTGCCAGCGAGTCTACTCCTATCGGACCGAGTATCGTGTTTAACAGAATTGCCCAAGTTGCCGTAATGAAGCCTGACTTCGATATACATGCGATGTACTGTTGTAACCAATCTCCAGAGTATGAAGATCGATCTCACCTCGAGCGACCATAGCCATGCCCAGCAGCAGCGCGGCCTCCATTGCGTTCGTTAGACGATCTCGTACACGCTGACGCTGACCGCTATCTTGCTGATCATGCTTTCGGATTTCTGCGCGCTCGGCTTGACGAGCTCCCATACAAGAACCCATAAGCCCACAGCGAACTTTCCCATGAGCATAAGAAGGGAATAAAGTTCGCCCTTCCATATTGCCTCTCCAGTCCACAGGCTAAGGAATGGAATTGCATAGCTGATACTGGCGAAAAAACAAGGGTGCGAGCACATACTACTGGGCATCGAGACAATAGCATTCGAACGTATACACGAATGTAGGGCTCTTGTGCTTTTCTTTACCCCCTTCTTCCCTGCTCAAAACCACAAAGGGTCCGTCTGGCTGCTTACTAGGAAGATAGGTAAGGAACGATCCCGCAAGAAAGGCACTAAAGAGTACGGAAGTCCCAGCGTAGGCGGCGATGGAGATGAATGCGCTAGAATGAGCACCATGAGAACGATGTTGAACAGGTAATCATATTTGGCAAAGCGGGCTTCGACATATCTGCGGAAGACGGGCGCGAACAACCACTTGCAAAGTATCGGGGTTAGCATAGCCCGATGCCACGATCGGGCGACTAATAACCCAGCCTAGATTGTGGCTGCCTTCACCACCCTCTGCGATGGAGCTAAGATCGTGAATGATACTCGACATGACCAATCCGACGACGTCATCTGTTACGGCTGCGCTGACGAGAACAGCACCCACAGGAGTTTGGGTAAGATCGACAGAGTTTGATGTGCCGGAAATAACTGCAAATGTTGTTCCAAGGCTGGTCGAAGACAGCGCAGCGCCGACGATGAACGTCCCCACGGTGCCATAGCCGTAACCTTGAAATAGCAAAAGGTAGCTAAATGGGATAGGAAGTATCACCCCCGTAGCAGCGGCACAGATGCTGAGAGTGAAGGTTTGACGTAGCAGATCTAGGCGCGGTGTGAGGCCGCCTTCGACGATGATGAGGATAAGCCCAACGTATCCGAGGTATAGAAATGTGTCTTGCCATTCGAGGCGGAGAATAATAGCAAGTGGGACGCCATAAATGATGCCAACAGCAATCTTGCCGATGATCCCAGCTCGAACGATTTCGCGGACATGTACTCGGCTATGGAAAGAAATGTGAAGAACGAGATGATTACGAGGACGGAAATGACTAGAAGTTTTACCAATGCTGGCTTCGGTGCTAGACGTTCAAGGTTTCTTGCTTACTGACGGGCTCATTATACTGCAAAAAGTTCGGCGACTCTAATGCTGACACGTTGAGCGTCTTGCGACGTGATTCCAAGCGGTGACGATCGCAAGTACTGAAAGGGTTAGGGTTAGGGTTAGGGTTAGGGTTAGGGTTAGGGTTAGGGTTAGGGTTA
>JAGFMK010000403.1:0-27394 GCA_021030975.1 Lichenothelia convexa | reverse complement strand
ATTAGCAAAGAAGGGTGTTGTCCTCGTGCTGGCCGATTTAGAGTTGTTGGCGGCAAACTCGGCCATTGGTAGCTAATTAGCCTAGTCGTCTTGCTAGTAGGCGATATAGGCGCGAAGGTATTATTCCATGCCTGTATTGGCGTTCTCGGTCTGGCCGTCTGTCTCTAGGTGATAGGCTGTTGACAGGCGAGCATCTATTCTAAGTATACGGCAGAGCGTTTTCCAAACGAGAGAGATAAATTGTGGCCCTCGATCCGATACTATTAATTGGGGTAAGCCGTGGATCTTCTAGACGTTGTTGATTAGCATATATACCAGTGCTTCAGCGGATATGCCGCCTTCTTAATCAGTCGAACAAGCGATATAGTGTCTCATCTTGGTCAAACGGTCTATGACGACGCATATAGCATTGTTACCCCGGCTTTCAGGTAGTCCCGTGACAAAATCTAGTGATAGATCTGCCTAAGCGCGCTCGGGTATCGGCAGCGGCTTGAGTGCTCCCTGGTACTAGGAGCGGGACGGCTTGATTCGCTGGTATATATAGCAGTTCCTGACGAATCGTTTAATACTGACATCCATTCGCGGCCAATAGAAAAGGCGGCTAGCCAATTCAAGTGTCTTGGCGACTCCCGGGTGCCCGGCAGCGGGTTGTTTGTAATAGTCCTGGATTATACGTAGATAGAGGCTAGTGCTTTCTAGGATTAGGTGTCTCTCTCTATACTGTATGACGTTGTTCTCAACACGGCACTCTGATAGGCTAATCTTCCTTGACTGGTAGATGCCGTCTTCTAGCTGTTTTCGGATTTCTTGGCATAACGGATCGTCTTTTTAGGCTTGGATGATCTACTGGAGCAACGGAAGCGGGGGATCGACAGCATCCTGGGGATCGGGCGCGTCTGCAGCGTCTAACACAGCAAGCTGCAGTTCCTTTCAAATAAGTAGATTGAGATTGGCTGGTTTAAGTACTATTTGCCGCTGGAAGCGTTGCCGTTCGTTATTATTATGCTTAGGACGGTCTCCCGCTCGGTGGGTAAGTGCGTTAGCCTTCCCGTTTTAACTGCTAGGGCGGTATGTAATAACGAAGTTGTATCGAGATAGAAATTCTGCCCAGCGTGCCTGGCGACGGGAAAGAGTCTTTATCGTCATAAAGTACTCGAGGCTTTTGTGGTCAGTGAGGACTTTAATGGGAACCCCCGTGGATTCGAGTTCGGGGCGCCATTCTTCGAACGCTCGGATTATAGCTAGAAGTTCTTTGTCATAGATTTCGTAATTGCACTCGGCCGGGAGCATCCGCTTTAAGAAGAAGGCTACAGGGTGTAGGACGCCGTTATCGTCGTATTAGGAGAGTATACCGCCAGTGACATAATCCGAGGCATCTAGTTCCAGCACGCTTCGCTTGTTGGGATCAAAATGGGCTAGTACTGGTGCCTCGGTAACACGTTTCTTTAACTCATCAAAAGCGGCTTAGTAAGCGGCGTCCCATTCAAACAGTTTGTCTTTCTAGGTAAGGTTGTTCAACGGTTTTACAACACGGGAGAAGTTCTTAATAAATCATCGGTAGAAGCTGCAGAATCCAACAAATCCCCGGACGTGTTTAAGGTTCTGGGGTACTACCTAATTGACAATTGTTGTAATCTTTGCAGGGTCCATACGGATGCCTTTTGTGGTGACGATCAATCCCAGGTACCTGGTTTTGGTAACCCCAAATTCGTATTTGTCCAGATCGACTTGTAGGCCATTTTCCCGTAGGCGCTATAACACCTTCTTGACGTGCTTGTTATATTCCTCAGGCCGTTCCAAGTAGATAAGTATATCGTCTATATATGCCGTAGCGAAGTCGTTAAGGTAGTCGAAAAGGATGTCGTTCATAAAGTGCTGATATGTGGCCGGGCCGTTGGTTAGACCGAACGGCATCACTAAGTATTTATACGATCTAAATCGAGTTCGGAACGTCGTCAGGTCTTCGTCTTCTGGTATAGCTATACAAATTCAGTGGAAGGCCTGTCTTATATCTAGCTTGGTAAAGATCTTCGCTTTGGACAATTGGGCTAGTGTTTCATTGATTAATGGGAGGGGGTATCTGTCTTTCTTCGTGATGGCATTCAGCTTCTGGTAATCAATATAGAAGCGCAGCTGGCTATTAGCCTTCTTAATAAATAGTACGGGAGACGCCATAGGCGCCGAGCTGGCGGTAATAAAGCCCTTATTCAAATTGTTTTCTAAATACTTCTTAACTTCAATGAGTTCTTGCTGTGACATGCTATACAATAGGCAGAAGCCTTGATCTTTCTATTCCCCTTCTAGAACAATGTGATGATCTATCTTTCTATGCGGGGGTAGGGTATTAGAAGCCTCCTTGGAAAATACGTCTCTAAATTCCGAAAGCTCTCTTGGTAACGACTGCTTTTCTTGTTCCAATTGTTCATTGATCTCCCGCATACTAATTGAGAAGATTTGGCTCCTAGCTATACCGCTAGCTGTCTTGAATCCCTATACACCGATTATCGCAATGTTGATAGGTTTGATAGCCAATTCGTTTACGGTTGGCTGTTCTGCAGTCGTTGAGTTAAGCTTAATCGGCGGCGCGTGCCGTAACGGGCGGATCGGTGGGCTCTGATTGGTGGAGCAGGAAGCAGGCTCAGGACTGTTTCCTGAATTAGCCGACGCTGATTGGCCTATTTGCCTGCCCGCAAGTTTGCGAGCAGCCTCTGGTCGATACGACGTCTCTTTAGAGTGTATAGGAGGGTCGGTCTATTAGGCCGTGTGCAGATCTGTGGGGATTAGGGATATGAAGGTCGTCAAGTCGTCTATACAGTTATAGTATCCCGGTCTAAATCGTATTGTTTCGCTGATAGGATCAACAAGCACGCCGTGTGCTTTCATCTACACGAGGCCGAGGATTAGAGGGTGGCTTCCTAGCTTCGTAATTAATATTGGGGTGGTATTCGTCGTGTGGTTCTAAATCGTCATCTGGGGGTAGATTGCGTGTGTAACGTCGGGTACGGGGAGTCCATCAAATCCAGTGATCTTCCGGGGTGTGGGAATAGGGAGGACGGATAGGGTATAGATTGTTTAAAGTGTGCGCGCACATGTAGGATTAATAAAAGCGTATCTAGTATATCTAGTATTAATAAGTGCTTAAACAGTGATGTATTTCTTCTAACTACCTAGTCTAACAGCCACCGTAAACGATAGTGCTGAATATAGGTTTCCCGGCATCTCGGATACTAATACAATTTCCACATGTGTATAACCTCTTAATACAGCAGTGGGAGAGGCTAATCTTTTCCCTGTTTAGGGGTGTCTTCTTCTACAGCACGGATCTAATCACTAGCCTTCTTCTTCTATAGGCAGTCCTAAGACATATGACCCTGCTGTTTGCACTCAAAGCATCTTCCTTCTTGCATCATCTTCTCACGTTCTGGATCCTGGTTGGGGGCTCGATAGAGACGGGGCGTACCGAAACGGGAGGGAAGCACGGGAGAGGGCGGGATCGGTGTAGGAGTACGAATAAGAATGTGGGGAGGCGCCGATAAGGTAGGTCGTGCGGCTGCAGTGGCTGGGACGGGAAGACGTTATAGGAAGCGCGGTGTTGAGGCATCTACTTCTCGCATGTTGGTAGATATCCGCTGGAGGCGCCGGGCAAAGGCGTGCAGATCGGTAGGGTCGTCTGCGTTAGCAACGATTGCCTTTCTGAGTTCCACGGAAAGCTTATCCTGAAGCTATTTAATAAGTGCTTGTTCGTTGTAATCAAGTTCGGCCAATAGGCGTAGAAAGTCCGCCCAGAAGGTGTTGAAATCCTTATTGCCTTGGCGAAGGCGGGTGAATTCCCTAAGCGCTGTGTAGTGACGATTCGGATCTCCGTAGATCTGGTACAGGTGATTGAATATATCCTAGCTAGCGGTAAACGTCTTCCAAGCGTCGTGACGTATATAAGGTGACAGATGCCTAGCCGCCTCACCGCCTACACGTATATTGATGTAGTCTATTTTAATACCTTCTGTAGGGTAGTAATCTAAATTGACTCTGAGCTTTGCTTGCATCCTCAGTGTCTAATCGTCTATTATTAGATCCTTGCCGTCGGTAAACACTGGGGGATCGGGAAGCTTTGCAGACAGCCGGATTGATCTACCTAAATCTGGTGATCCTAGCACTAATATAGCTGCCGCTGGCGACGTGGGTGAGTCGACGGGAGTTCCCATTGTGGATTTTGCGGGTGCCTGGCCGTTGACGCCGGAGCCGCGCAACTGGGCTGTTATAAATTCGGTAACCGCCTGTAACTTCATAATATCCTCATTCTTCTCGACAATAGTTATTCCTAAAGCTTCCACCTGATCTGCGTTGTTGTTGGCGATCACTGCCGCATCCTCAGCAGTCTTCTTTATAAAGTATATTATCTCCAGCACAGCAGTAGGGTCCTTGTTTATCCAAGTCTCTAATTCCTCCACGGTCGTGACGTAATATAGGGTATACTAGACGTTCTGGCGATTGTCTGCTGCTACTAAAGCGCCTGCGCCTTCGGCTGTCTCGTCTACCGCTGGGGTATAGACAAGGGATTCCCGGCGGATGCTCCCGCGCGGAGGTTCTCGTTCGTTGACCATGTTGTCGGTTTATGAGGTTTATAGAATTCGATGACATTAAGGTTTGTGATTTGTAATCAGCGGTCCCAGCACTGTGGCTAGACGGCGGACGACCCTATTACAGATGAGTTTCTCTAGGGATGAGTTCATGGGTATCGTCGGTATCATCGGTCTTGTTATTTCGTCAGGTTCGTTAAGTCATATCGTTCAGTTTATTAAGTCGTCAAGTCGTGCCTTGCGGCAAAAGAGTGTGGTGACCTTTTGATAATATCAGGAGAAACACCCAGACGTTTAGTCAATAGGGTTAGATTAAACAAAGCTATCAAAAGGTGACGAAAAGGAAGCTATTGAGGTGGATTTGGGATATAAACACATGCCGCTGGAACATCGTTCTTCCGCTCCAATAGCCTTACCCTCTGTTCCCGTCTGTCCGGCTCTACTTCCGCCGATCCGTCGATAGATCTGTCGATATTCGTCACACTTAGAGTGCGCCTCCGGTTTATAACTTCTAGCACTCTAGTCAACTAAGGACTTATATACGTCTTAAGAATAGTACTTAGTCTTAATTAAGGTTTAAAAGGTGTAGTAAATGCGGGTAGTATCGTTGTAGGCATCGCTATTAGTGGATAGGTAGTTGACGAGGCTTTCTTTAAGGGTAGTATAGAAGTAAGAGATAGATAATAAAGGTCTATATAAACCGTGAGTTAGACTGAGATATATCACTATAAGTATTATTCTATAGGTTATACACGAGGAAAACTACTGAAAGAAGAACTAAAGTGCTATAGAGTAAGTACAGTTAGATATAAGCTATAGATATCGAAAGCGCTTAGCTAAATCAGAGCCAACCCAAGATACTCTTATACCGCTAAAAGTGATTACTATCGTGACTAATTAGCTAGGGGTATCGAGAAGGATGCGCCATGCCAATCAAAAGGCCGAGTCGACCGGCCCTAGATTTAGCCGGTAATATCTCTTGACGCGATATCCTATTAATAATATAAATCTAGGGGCTTTAATAAGCGCTGTAGTTTATCGAAACGGTTGTCTTCCTAAGCCTTAGTTATAATATACTATATTATCACGCGTTAGATGTTGTATATTTCTCAAAAGTGACTAAGTAGTACAAATCTACCTTTAATATTAAAGTATAGAGCGGCTATCTACAGGATAATCTGGCGGAGCTAAGGCTATTAGCGTTATTATATTTTATACCTACTTAGGCCGCTAGGAATCGTGCGGCACTGCATAGGACAGTATAGCGGGTGGCTAATCTAATATACTAGTCCTTACAACCACTAAAAACTCTTATATTATCTATAATTATAGACTTACACGGTTATACTAGATATATACTAGATATACACCGCGCCTTTAATATAGACAACTTACTCTTGCCTATCCCTGGTTATTAGGTATTTAAGGGTAATATTAGACCTAAAATAGTTCGTATTCATTCTATTATCATAATATAGTCACCTAGTAGTATTAGCTTTAATAAAAACACTGTAATATTAGGAATATAAACAAACGGAAAGTTATATATCCTACTCACAACGTCGAAAGCCGTGAATAACTTTTATCTATACTTATAGAACGTGGAAAATAATCGATCTAGAGTCTGACTGCTCGAGAAAGTGATGCTATTATAGTGTCAACTTTGGCCTTCCGGTAGATATTAGTAAACTTACTTAAAGAGGGTCGGATATAGTATTACTTTGTACAACGTATCTATGAAAGTTACGTCCTGACTTCGTCTATAGAATCTTCGTTGGATTTATTTCTCTTATAATCAGACTATATAATTACAGTATAAGCTTTCCTAGCTAGCGTAGGTCCTCCTGCTTTTCTACAGCAGTAGTAGCCCTTAATTAGATAAGGGTATCGCTGATATTCCCTGTCGATTTATTTAGTAGCTACTTAGAGGGAGGCCTAAAAACCAACTAAGCTTTACAGTCCTATTACTATTAATTAATATATTCCCGGTCTTTAAGATGCTATAAGCTATATCTAAGGTGTAATATATATAGCTGAGACCTAGTAACACCTATCTTTATAAGCTGCATCTCTTGAATAAGGGCAAGTGTAAATACTACTTTATAAATTATCACGATGTGAATCTCCTCAAAATCCACGGCGAGACTAGTAAGTATATTATCTAATATAATATTAATATACTTATAGACAAAGAAGAGATATATAATAGAGGTAGGGCCGCCCCCAACTCCTATTAGACTGTCCTTAGACTTAAAGACATCTATAAGGTTTGCGATATTATCGCTCTGAATCCTAAGGAGGCTAGTAAGGCCTACTTGTAAGCTACGCCTCTTGATAGTAACTAGACTATTAGGAGTTAAGCAAATTAAGAGGCTGTCACAACTATTTCTTATCGCCCTTAGCTAATAGATCTACTAAGGGCTTTATTGCTGTACTCTAAGACTGGCTTTATTGGTATAACGCCTATAGGCAGCGGCTATACCGGTCACGGTCACCTGAAGTGGGATTCTAGTCCCTACTCTACCTAGCTTATCTTCAACTTCTGTATGTGTTTTACTCAGTATAATATTTCTCGTTCCTATCTGGGAGTTATCTACCCTATTATAGCCTGTTAAAGGTGATTAAGGCGATAAGGACAAAGTCGAGAAAACCTCTATTACGCTGGCCGCTGGATATATAGGGTATCTTATCGGCTATTAAGTGCTGTGTCTTTCTAAATCTATTCTTTATATATCTTTCCACGTCGCAATCGGATTCTCTAGTTTTTATAGTAGGAAACTCAACAAATTAGGCTCCAAGTTTTTATTTATAGAAATAGGCACCCCGTGCATATTTGTAACTCTAATAGGCACACACAAGTTTTATACGTACTAGAAGTAATATATAGCTTAATATAAAAGCGCGGTATATTATATAACTGAGGCACACCTGTAAAAGAAGGGTTTTAGTTATAACACCATTGGGCCCCGAGTCTCTAACAAAAAAGCTTATAGATATAGTATACTAAAAGTCTCTATATAGTTTAGAGCTCCTCAGATTTGGCCGAATTGGTCCTTACTAAGGCCGGTGCTTGATCTTTAATAATATATACCTTATAAGGAGTTATATATAGAGGATTACGCCTCATCCGCCTATTAATATCTTCTAAACCTCGTGCTATATCAAGAGATAGATCTAAGATAAGGATTTCCTGACCTTTCTAAAGGGATCTCCACGCTTGCGCTATCCCTATCTATCGGGGTGCGCCTATTTCTATAGCCTCTCTTAAGCGTGGTTCGCGCTTGTCCCCGGCCTTATAATTATTTAGCTACCTATAAAACGTTCTTTTATCTGTAATGTCTTCTTGTTATATCTTCTATACGACCTAAGTAGGGGTTATTAGGCTTGTAAGAGATAACTCTAGGAGGACCTACAGCACTATATATTAATCTCTAATTATATTATCTTCTTATTTAAATACTTATTTAAGGGAGGGGACTATTTTTAGAGCTACTAGCTCCTAAGGAGTGCGCTAGAGGCTTAGGGCTGAGATTGCTCGACTATAGCGTGGTATAGGGGATTGATATGCCTATTAATATTACTTGCTCGATGCCACTCCTACCGTATTTATACCTACCGCATTTATAGTTATAGGCAGGTCGGGTACTACTAGAGTGTCTAACTCCTATATAGAGCATATTATATTATGGAGTGGAGGGGGTTATAGGGAATTAATAACTGTCGTAATTGGAAAGAAGGCTAGGAAGAATTCCCTTTTATAGGCAAACAAGGTTGCGTATAGTTTTAGCACAGGTAGTTATTCTGCTATCTATAGGTTGTATATATTCTAAAGGAATAGGTACCTATAGTTGAGCCGGTAACTTTCTTTAAATAGTCTCCTATATTACTACTTTAGTGATATATTAGCTGTATCGCAAGTTAATTCTAGGTATAGACCTTGAAGATTATTAGATTTCTCCAACTATAGCTCTTATAAGGATCTCTAAGTTTTACCCTGCTGACAACTTATTTCCTAGGACTCCTAGATAGCGCTAGATTAAAAGCTGAGTTTATAAATAAGATTACTGAGAAGCTTTTAACTATATAGATCATCCTATTACGCTTGTGGCAAAGGCCGTCTCAGATCTTTCTTTAGGGTTATACCTATTAAGCTATCGAAGTTACACATAGTAAATAGCCAGATTTACTGATACGAACTTTGGAAGTAGTTAAGTATTAGTAAAGCTTCTATATCGTCGTAGATGCCTTCGACCGTTTGGATTTTCTTGCTAGCGGGTAATCTGAAAATATCCCTATACTGATCTTCTAAGGATCGCTTCGCTTCCTCCCTAGTCCGTTTCTTCTTTGTTGATAGCAATATTTTTAACACTGAAGCGCAGTGGTAGAGGTGCTTAGTATCTTTAAAGAAACTGCGCAGCATTAGGAGCCTATATTTAATACTTAGAAGCTGATCTTTAATGTAAGCACGTTCTTCAGCGTCCTTAATATAAGGGAAGAGGGTCTAACTAGTTATATTTTTGTGTATAAATACAGTATTAGCTATTAAGAACTATAGTAATCTTATTTCTAATATAGAAACGGTGGTTGGGTCGAGGAGCTATTTATTACTTCTTAAGAGGATCTTGTTCTACGTGCGGAGAATCAGAGATAGGTAACTGCAAAGTTCCTAGCCAAATCAGTAAAACTATCACCAGGGTGATTTTAAAAACCTTAACCTGATAATAGTCTAGTGGTAGGATTTAGTGTAGTATACCTAGCTATAGATAATACTACAGCCTATAGAAAGGTATTAGTATATTAAAGGCCTGACTAAGCTTTATATTCTTCCCTAGTTGATAGAGGTTGCGTCTCTTACTAGGCCTAAGCCTAGCGAGCTATTTCTGCTCTCCTTATATGGCCAGATGCTGTTTGGCAGTTGCGCCTCCCTTTAACCCTTGGTAATACCGAAGCCGCAAAAATATCTTACCGTTATAATAAGGTAACTTATTAGTATAGCGTTCGTGAAGCTAGTGTAAGTTATATGCTGAAAGATCTAGAAAATAGTCAGCGTGGTAAAGCTAATACTCTATCGACAAACTATCTTTATAAAGTTCAACGAGCTAATAATATTTCTTAATAGGCAGGAACGCCTTAGTAGCCTATAACCTGTGAAATCCGTGAATGCATTTCAGCATAGCGCCTCTAATAGAAACTTATTCTAGAGGACTGCGATACAAATCTCCTAGTAGAATTTGGCTTAATATATCTTTACTAATTATAATAGGTATAATATATGCTGAATCAAATTATAGGTAACCTTCTACCTTAAAGATATCAATGAGTCGTTCGACTTTTTTCTCGTTCCTCAGGCGGTGACTCAACGCTTCTATAGAATTAATATTAAGATTCTTTGTATTCACTATAATCCTCCCTTTACAATGCGCGATAACGCTAGTATAAGGAGTATCTATATTATATAACTGTGAGGAAAGTCTATAGGGGGGTAAGTAGTGTCTTAAAGGGTTACTAATCTGATAGATGGCTAAAAATAGGACACTAAAGGTTGACATTAGAATTGGTACCCCTTTCGACTTTATATAGATTATCTTTATACTCTTAATTTCATACTTTTCTACTAGATAAGAAAATGTGCGAGCATGCATCGTGGTGCCAGGTGAGTGGTATAACTAATAATTTCCGAGTTTAAAATCTAAAGCGCCTTGAACGGATAAACGGTGAGCTACCTGACCCGTAGTGTTAGTATCCGTCGATTGCCCTCTACATTGGCTTATAGACTAAAAACTTAGCTTTATAGTATATATTCCCTAATAATAATACATCTAAAAGAAGGATAGGTAGTAGTGCTATTAACCTATACTATGATAATACCACACTTTACTCAGCTTATCTACTTCTATTTATAGAGAGTAATCCGCTTAAGCCACTACAGCAGAAATAGGTCCCTTCCTTCTACTATAAAGTCTATTTAGAATTATTTAGTTAAAATACTATAAATTTCATTGATGATGCAGTAGATCTCATTTATACCTATCTACTCTTTATATTCTACAATGTTGTTTGCTGCTTTATAGGTGATTTCCCTGACCAGGTAAGCCTGCTAGAAAGGCTTAGACGATGGGCTATCCTAGGGCAATCTGCCTCCAATCTTCTATAAAGCACACAACTAAAGCTAATCCTTATTCCCCTAAGTACTTTAGGGGGCAGAGCGGATAAGCTACTTAATATATAGGATCTAAGGTTTGAGCTTAGGAAGTTAGATTCTTTGGAGCTAACTAAAGTATTCAGATCTGTTATTCTAGCGGAACCCCTAGATGACCGCCTTTCAGCCTCTGCTAGATTTCTTCCCTTAGAGCGGCTGGTCTAAAGGGAGCTAGATACACTACGCCAAGCTTGTATTAATTAATAATGCTTGTTTTCAGCACGATATTTGATAGTAACCTTTTATAGCGCGTTAGCGCACCTTGTAAAAGAGCCGTCTACACCGTTTAACTTTATTAAGTCCGCTTATAAAGGATATATACTGTAGGAATATAATATCCGTCCTCTAAGTAGGTTCTTATAGGTGTGTATAAACGCGGAACTTTCATACGAGGAGATTGCGGCTAGTATCGCATTGGGCTTTATGTTTCGCAGCTATTTGACGAAAGTCTACTATAGGGCACAAACCACTGATATATTTATTTACTCACGTCTTTTTAGGGTTTTAACCAGTATATATATACAAGGAAGTCTACGCTTAACAGTATATATAAGCACTTATAGAGGCCTATATAAAGTGTATATATCCTTTAGATGCGGACTCTAAGCAGGTTGCATATATAGAAGAGCTTATAGCTATATAATTTAACAAGTTTTTTGCTAAAGCTAGAGTAAGTCTATATACTACTATATAACTGTATAAGGCCAACCTCGTCAAACTTCGGTCTATATAGTCTACAACTTATATAAACCAGTACTACCTTATCTATATCTTTAATAAACCTAAGTATATATTAGAATGTGGTTATTCTATCTACGATAATTACGTTCGAATATTTAGTTAAGTAGTAGCACAGTTCGAATATACGTTTAAAATTTAGGTATATATACTCTATAGTAGTTATAGCAAGCTTGAGATCTGCCTGAAACCACCGACTGCTAGTATCCGCGTTTTATATATCGACGGGGGTGGAGTTCAGGGAGTCGTTCCTTTAGAGTTCCTCCAATTACTTTAGGACGCTCTTAGCCCTTTAAATCGTCTATAGGATCTGATTGATCTTGCCTTTGGCACAAGCTCTAGTACGTTCTTAGTTATTATATAATCCTAGCTACTTAAAAGCTTGTAGGTGGTTTAATAGTCCTTAGGCTTTTTGTCTAGTAGTAGAAGATTTCCCACTGCCGTGAAGCATTCAACGATCTTATTAATCACACTTTTAGCCCTAGTATATAGCTTCCTAAATCGAGAATTAGCCGTCTGAGCTGGTATATATAGTCCCTTCTATCTAACAGTTATTATAATACGGAATAATTAGAGGCAACCTTAAAGCTTTACTTTAGCAACACAGGAAGAGTCTTTAATACGCCTAAGAGCTCGATATTTAGGACCAAGATAGGGGTTGTTACAAGTACTATTTCAAATATAGTACCTCATATCTTTATAAATTATAATAGACAGTGTAGATATAGGGAAGGTTACGGTCAGTCTATATATAGCTAACTATTTATAGATGCGCTAACGCGCTTCGACCAGGCTATAAGTATATCCGCCCCAAAGATACAAGGTATAAACCTCTGATATAGGCAGCGTAAGTCGGGCCCCGCTTTACTACATACTAGCTAATATGCTATAGTAGTTAGGTTACTTTAGCGGCTCCCTAGTAAGTTATCTACACAACTATATATATTAGTTAAACTGAAGGCAAACCACATGCAGGTTTTTTAAGCTAGCTAGTATTTCTATAATTAGGACTTTTCAGGATAGCGCTCTTAAGCACAACAACTCTATTAAACTAGCCCTTCACGAGAGCAAAAGAATTTAGCCTATAGGTACTAAAACAGATGTCGTCTTGTTATTAGGTACGGGGGCTATGGCGGAGCAGGATATGCAGTTGCCTAAGGCGCCCTTCTTCCGAAACATTTTTAATAACGGCACCTTTTCCCGCCTATACCATTTATTAGTGTCCTTAATAGATGGTGAAGCTACGTGGAAAGACGTTACTAATAGGCTTAAAACACATCTGAAGAATCACTTTCTAAGATTAAATATTTACCTAGCGGATAGAGAACCTAATATTGACGACATTGACTGCATCACAGCCTTATAGAATAAAGTTTCTTCCTAGTATTAAAAGTCGAACGAGGTTAAAAAGGTAGCGCTCAGGTTGCTTATATTATCCTTCTTCTTTGAGATAGATTCGGCCCCAACTTTCGAAGCCGGATTATATTAATATTAAGGCTCAATAAGATGTCATAGTGTTTATAGCGAAGTTATCGATACTATTACCTAGATAGCGGATGGCCAGCCTGATATATATAAAAGCTTAGAGTTTCTCAGAAGCCTAATAGGTAAAAGTGAGGCTTATAAGACGTGTAGCAAGTTATTAAAGGAAGTTACGTTTTACATGAGATATCCCAGCGAAGTATTCTCTATATACCTCTGTTTTCAGGTGAAGGAACAATATAGTATAAATAGATTTCCTTAGACTCTAGACTAGTTTATAAGACAGCAAAATTTAGATAATAGACTAGAAACTCTACTATAGGAGAGAAGATACTGTTCTCAACGTTTAGAGAATATTATATATAAGAAGAATTTTCGATCTCTCCCTTTAGAAGAGGATTTATATTTCCTACCTAATAAAAGGAGTTAGTGCGTGTAAGCATACGTGGAACTAGCTAGTGAATAGCGTTCTACTTTTTCAGTCGGCGTGGGCATCTTTAGGGGTTTAAACCGGTGTTTTATTTCTGTATCCTGCACAAAGTTTAATAATAGTGGCCATTGTATACGCCAGTAAGGATAGTAGAAGATACCTAGCTAATAAAGTAAGCTTAAATCTACGATAAGAGTATTATAGATATATAATTTCTTATAACATGTTTAATTATGATAACTATACTAAGTCTTTCTCGCGGTATATCGCGCTAGAAGTAAGCACGACTTATAGCTTGTGTAAGGAATATATTAAATAAAAGAACTAATATTGTTATAAGTCGTAAAAAGGTCCTATATACTATAATATTCACTATTATATAGAGCTATAATAATACGTAGTCGTTTGTGGTGATATTTATTCTTTAGTACGTAGTGCAATAGGCCAAGCTAATCGAAATAGGAACCCTATAGAATAAAATACCCATAGCATCTACAACTATAAGGCTATATTAGATATAGAGTAGTGGGGGTGCTAATTCTGTGCTGGAGGTCAAAAATTATTTTTAGGGCGAGCGCTAGGCAGCTGGTAGGACAACTAATATATAAAGCAGCCGGAATAATATAAATAGACAGTTAACGCCGAGGTTAGAACTATTACACTTTAGGGAACTAGAAGAAATAATAGCATGGTCGAACTTAGATATAACGCGTCGAGTTACATTCCCTAACACACCTATAACCTATATTTCACGTCCCGCAAACCAAATAGAGAGCCAGGCGCTCTACCACTTCAATAAACACGCCTCTAAGTGTAGTTTCTGCTATAACGAGCTTAGAGCTTATAAATATAATTTATGCCAGATAGGATAAGGCTACGCCTATAAGGTGGTGAGCCAGATATACCTCGCATCAAACGGCTATTACTATAGCACTATTAGCCGGTGGTAGGTTCTTATTCGCGTTGAGATACCATGGGACTTACCATATGTCGAACGACTACTTAAAATCTTTAGAACTAAGGCGGAGACTCTACACTCCTCCCTCACCGGCGTACTCAACAAAATCTGCACAGATTTACCCTATCTTTTACTCTTATAACCCTAGAGTCCGGCAGTATATAAGGGTCAGGAGGGTAATTATATATATTCTATCACTATCTGATTATCTAAGAGATATCGTCGTGGTATATAGCTGTGTAATATATATATCTTTCCATTTCACTTGATTGATAACTAGGTCAAGCTTGCACTATCTCTAAGGTGTACTAAGTATCTATACATAAGTACGCTTATATAGTAGGATTATTCTCGATTTTTTAGCGTTTTAGTAATAGAAAGCCTACTAGTAGTACAACTGTAATATCCTATATTAGATACTACTTTAGCTGTCTTGAAGTATTCCCGTCCCATCTCTGACAGCTATAATAATCCCACAGCTGATGTCTAAATTAGAAAGCTATAAGCACTTCTATTTCTTCTTAATAAAGCCAATAACATCGCTTGCAAAACTTTCCAAATAATGCCTGCTAAGATTTTAATCGGTTTCTCGCACTATAAATACCAAGTGTTGCAGAAGTTAACCGAGTTCTTCATCCAACTGGATTATATAACGTTCCCAGTCCCCCGCGTACGCTTTAGCTTTGGCTTTAAATGTCTATACTCGTGCAAGTATACAGTGTATAAGTATAGGTTATATATCTTCAACTTTATTAAGTGATATAAGCACTATAGCAAAGTTATAGTGCGCTGCTCTCTATATAGGACTAGTAGCGATAAGTCTATAGGTTGTATTAATAGGAAATACTAAGGTCGTCTCTGATAAGGTGGGGTTATAGGGCCTATCCTGGCCGTAAGAGGCTTTATCGAATTAGTGGTAGCTTATTAGAAGCGGGTTAAGTCTTACCCATATTGGTCTCAATAGCTAGTGACGACGATAGTAGATAGTCTTCACCTTGCTGCGCCTTTTAAGGTGATGGAAAACACGCGGGGCAACTATTGCAATATATCTCCTAAATAGCCAACCCGGCCTCACATAGAACCTCCGACGTTAGAGTATATAAAGGAGTTGGTGGTATATTTGAAGCATTAAGATTCGCTTTGTTATAGTAATAGCACGGCCCTAATGCTAAGGCTTCGTTTAACTCCAAGGTAGGCTTGATATCAGGAGGACTTATACTTATAGAGGTTGATCTGGGCGAGGAATCTATTAATATAGTGCTTACTAAAGTTAAGAGAGGACTAAGAGCGTCGATTGGTGGCATTTTGAGTTTAAAGTGAAGAAGCTCAGAGTATAGAGTTACTAAGTATTTATATCTAGCCCTGAGAGAGGGCGGAATGTTAGGTGAGATATTATAAGCGGTGCAATATCTAGCTTAGGCGCTTATAGAGATTATATAAACCTAGTAGCTGAAAGTGTCATGAGCTATATTTAGTTTAAGCCTAGCTGCTTAAAGGGGCGACCTTAATTGTTCAGTCTATAGCTGCCTCTAACTATACGTTTATACAATTTAAGAACACCACCCTAAAGAAAAGAAGCCCGAACCGAGCTCGGCAGTATAAACGGGAAGTTATATTATCGAGTTTAAAAGTAGACTTCTACTATTGGCATGTCTTAGCAAAAGGAGTATAGTATATAGTAACCTGGGCTTAATGCTGTCTTTCGACATCCTCTACTCTATTAATAGCATGTCCTATTAGATATAATAAATTATAATTGCTTACTTGTTATAGATAATACGATTATACGTGTGTATAATATAATAACTATAGCAGAGCGCTTAGTTAAGTCATTTGTGCGCTTAAAGTCTATAACACTCTATCCTCACTAAAGCGCTCCGGAACCGCCGGGCGCGCACGACCTTAGCTTAATTTAACTCCATTTTCGGTTTTACCGCGTCCTTACACCCTTAGTAAAAGGCTTTATTACTTATTAAAGAGTTACACGAGTTTATTAGCTATCCCCCTATTAACTACCTAATACTACGCGCATAACACCTACGTCTCTTTACACTAGTATATTCCTTCTAACTCAAACTATATAAAACAGCCAGCTTAATTAGGAGCGTATTAAGTCCATTATTCGTTTCTCTAGAAGGCTATAATTAATCTTAGTATTAAAAAATAGACTACGCTGTACACAGCATCCTATCTCTAGTACTATAGTATATTTATAAACTATACGCCAATAGATGTTGCAATGATTATACACATCACCGCTTTATATAAGGACTCTTTTATAAGGTGTTCTGCTTCTAAGGGTGTGACTATGCATCCGTCAAGCGGATCTAGCAGGCTATATTTCATGCTGGCGCGAACGCTATAATCCCCTAAACTCTTAAGGCTGAAATTCTAACTCCCTCAACCGTACGCCTATAAGTAAGTTTTTATCCCATCGCCTATATTCGACAATCTCCTCACGTACGGTGTCTCTTAGGCCTAGCGCAGCCGATACTGCTTAAGTTAGTAACTTAGAGGACTATAGAAGACATTTTTACTAGTGCAAGTATACCTAGAACAAGCAATTTAGACATAGAGCCGCTCAACTGGGCTAGCCGAAGTTCTTTAGCTAGTATATCCGCTACGTTCACGTGCCCTAGAGTTATATATAGCCTGGTACTAATTACTTAAGGAGCCTATCTATAGTCACCAGCTATTGACTCGTACAGTGAAAAGTCTAGTATCTTAGTCGAATTATCTATACCTAGAAGCTTGTCTATATATCTATATACCGAGTGCAGTTGTTGAGCACCTTGATATTCCTATATTAGATTAATTTTTTAAACCTTAACCTGGTATATATAGTAGAGTAATAGTAAAAACTTGATGTATAGAATCTAGGTAAAGATTCTGATTCTACCGGTAAATATTAGGACGTATATAAATTCTCTAACAGCTTTAGGTATGCTGTATAGTCCTTTAACCCACGCTCTAAGGTTGCCCAGCTATTAATAAAGAGGTAGGTAACTAGTCTATCCCCTATATAGTTAGATAAGGAGTTCCAGCTTGTCGACGGTGTTTTCACTTTAACCTCCACCAGTCCACCAAACAATAGTAAAAGGATGGCTTTAGAAGATCGATCTCTAGCTTAGCTGTAGAACATAGAGGTAAATATACTAACTAGGGTGGACTGTCTAAGGTCTAGCCAATTATAGTCTCACATGGATGACACCCTTAAATTTATCAGCGAGCTTAGATAAGAAGCGTGTAGATACTGTCTCTCTCCTTGTCCTTATAAGACTTAACTGCTAATACCCTATTAAACCTAGGTAGGATATATTCTAATATACTATTAATCTATAGCGAGTAATGTAAGAGCATATAAAGAGACTAAGAGCCCTAATTATATAAAACCTTACAGTAGCGTACTATATTGCTAGATACTACTAGAGGAGTAGTAGGGTAGCGATAGCTAGTATAATATGCGAGCCTAGGAATAGCTCATATATTAAGGCTTGGAAAACTAGTAGAATAAGTAACGATCTAAGAGTTACTGCGCCCTTACCATCGATAAGCATATTTCTAGGGTGGAAGGTGGCGGTCGGAGTTACTAAAAGCCTATAGAAACCCAGTGA
Source organism: Lichenothelia convexa (assembly GCA_021030975.1). Classification (NCBI taxonomy): domain Eukaryota; kingdom Fungi; phylum Ascomycota; class Dothideomycetes; order Lichenotheliales; family Lichenotheliaceae; genus Lichenothelia; species Lichenothelia convexa. Next base: position 9,396 of record JAGFMK010000403.1, on the reverse strand, counting down.
GTCTTTAATTAACACCTTACGCACTGCGATAGCCATATAAATTATAGCTTAAATAAAAGCTATTAATCTGATTGAGCGATAGATATGGCGGAATGTCCGAAGAGGGAGGCCAAAGTAGCCAGCAGCGTGGCTCAAACGACTTAAGAAGTAGAGTAGAATAAGATTAATTAAGGATAGCTGGGCAGCACGAGTTGATAACATAGAGATATTATAATATACTAGGGCATTAAAGGCGCCAGTCCCCGTCTAATAAAGGATCTACAAAATAAGATGGCCTTAACTAATAGGACTAATAAAGTAAAATCTTTGTATAATAAACGGATAAACCACATGTCTTAAGAGCTAAGGCTTAATATAATCCTAATAATACTTAAAGAAGGCGAGTACGAGGCTATATAGTAAAATTAAGATAATAATACTTATATAGGCTAAAGCGTATATTTATATCTGTTCCATGCCCTTTGTTAACAGGCCGGCTGGTGGTTATTTAAGCTAAAAGTGAGGTTCTAAAAATACGTTGGGGGTTCCACTTACTATTTAAGGTGGTTTAATACCTAGGCTCTTGTGTCTACGCTTAGCGGGCCATTGTGATTCGACCCTACCACAAATCGATCCTAAGAGCTCTTAGACTCGTGAGGTATATAAGCGATTCTCTCAGAGTACCCTCTTAATCTTAGAAGCTATATTAAGATGAGTCCGAAAAGTGCCGCTAGAATCGCTAAAGAAGGGTTCTATAAACGTATAAAAACTCTATTTACTAAGGTGAAGGCGCTAAAAGCGAAATATAACGAAGTTGATATATATCTGGTTATTATACGTAATGGTAGATATTATTAATACAGGTCGGCTTTACAAAAATATTTTATTAGTAAGCTAGAGGTAAGTCGATCTCCTTATAGAAATATTAAGATAGCACCCTTCTTATCCCGTTATAGCACCAAAATGCCTCGAAGTTGCTAGACAGCTCTTATGCTAATAGTATAGAGAGGGAAATAGGACGCTTAGCAGACGTTGAGCTTATTTATAAGCTAACTAGAGAGGAATATACGCACATCTAAATCCACTTAAACCTACTAAATTTACTAAAAACACTGATATATACTATATTAAGTGGTCCTAAGGTAAGTAAATATGCTGTAGAAATCATTTATTGGTCTAGTCAAGTTAGCTAGCCTTATTTTACTTGCTACTGGACTGGGACATCGTCGTATCGATCTGACTTAGCTAGGCAAGTAGTTAGTTACAAACTAGCTTTATAAGTATTTAGTATCAATAAAATGCTATATAATATAGGTACCGTAGATAGACCAGAAATTGGTTAGATTACTACATCACTAGACGTTTAGATAAATAAAACTACTTTATATAAAGTCAAAATAATAGTGAGCAATTAGATATAAGGTGATACGACGAATATATACAGTACTATATACTCAGCGAATTTATATATATAAAAGCCTATATAACTAGAGTATTATATATTCTAAGATTAGTCCAGCTGAACTCATAGATGAATATAAACCTGGTTAATTCGAGATTTTAGCCGCTGAGCGCTTTTATATAGACGCGCCCTTCCTTAATCTAGTGCCACCTGAACTGCCTTCCCCTAGATAGGGTAGAGGGGGAGCTCTACTATACGGCGCGGCACGAGCTCCTTTACTCAAAAATAAAGCTATCGCTATCGCCAATGTCTCTTGCTAGCCTATATAGACTAGAGTTCTTGAGGTGAGACGGCTTACCGTCAGCCTAGTATTTACATAATCTATCTATACACCTAGTACTAAGAGGTTATAGTTCTCTATATTCTGCGCCAGCGAGCTATTAAACCTAAAATCCACGTGATCCTGAAGACCTCTTACTTCCTCCTCAAGCCTGAAGATTATATAGAGCGTTTAGTTAAAACGACATATCACTAAGGTCTAAGAGGTCACCCTAGCGGCGGCTGTTGCTGGTGGAGGCATACCAACTTTGCGTTGGCTTGGTAGTGGAAATAGGATTTTTGGGTATAATACTTAATAGGTATTAGTAGAGCTCGCTGTGTACATTGGTCTCCGGTGCTCTACTATACTATCAGCCGTATTTAAAGTGACTCTACTCTGATATATTACCTTCTTCGGCACTCTCACTGGTCTTAACTACTAGGGTAGGTTTCTTGCCTTTTAATACTATATAGTTTAGGTAATCTTTCGGGCTATTACGGTCTTTATCGCCTGACTTAATACTATTTAAAGGTATAAACTTAAGCGGGTGTCTTAGCTACTTGCCTTTAGCGGCTGAGTTATCTACTACTAGTTCTAGGGTGCTATCTCAGTCCTTAGCGAGGGAAATAGGAGATACTATAATATAGACTAGACTATATAGGGGGGTAACGATCGATACACCTGCGGATAACTCTATTACTTATTTGTGTAAGAGTCTTGAGAAAGTAATAGAAAAATTAATTTTTGTAAAAGATTTTCTAGCGACGACACTTAGAAAAGTAGCTACTTAAATAATTAGTGGGAAGGACTAATAACTATACGTTGAGGACTAGGTTTATTAATACCGCGCGCTTAGCGGGTCATCTTGACCTATATTAACTACGCCTCGAGATCCTTTTATGCTTTTTTTGGAGCACCTATCCTACAACACTTATAAGCGCTAACACCTCCTATATAGCTAATATAAAGTCTAACTATAATATTAAGTGCGGATGTTATATACTTAGAAGGATTTAAAGCGCCCTAGTGCTACTAGGAACCCTTTTCTTCTACCGTCTCTAGCCGTTTATGCTTCAGGGATCCCTAAAAGGCTTTTAGAACAGGCCATAATTCTAGAAACTGCTAATTCTCAGCGTATATAATATAATACTAGAATATAGAGGCTACCCTTTTGATAATATAGACTATCTCAGCTGGGATTATTAGGGTTTTAGTAAGGGGCCCCTTTTACAAGCTCCCAATCCAGCGATCAACAGCTTCTAGACGCTATATATAGTTTCAGAAGCAGTAAAGGTCATACTTTATAATCAGTTCTGCTACCTTACGCTTAATATGCCCCTACGTCCGGTATACACTATATATATAACTTAGTATATTGATATAAGCGCTAAGAAAGCCTCTAGATACGTAGAAGAGTAAGCAGGCTTCCTCATGTGGAGACTAAAAGTAGGTTAGTATTATTCCTTTACCAGCGGTATAACGGATCCAAACTTGCTAAATAGTAAATAGACATGCTCTGCACAGAGGTAATACCTATAATCTATAAATACTAATTAGGACCCTCTGTTCATTTTAAACACCCCCGCCTTCCACTCCGCAAGCAATATCAGGGAATTAGCTTATTTCTATTAGGCGCTTGCGGATAGGCTACTGAGGCTTTCTCTGGTGGGGAGAAGCTTAGGGATAGTTTGTAGGGTATAGGTGCCACCTACTCTTGGATCTTGCGATGGCTTCCTAGCAAGCCCCCGCTTCAGAGTCTGTCTAGGGCGGCTAGGATTGGCACCTAGTGTTACTTACTACGCTAAGAGTTCCAGGTCGCCAACTCTCCCTTATAAAGTAGGCAACATTATTACTACTAACCCTAAATTTATTGCAGACTCAACTACGCACGCCACTAGACGATATAATAGTATAAAGACAGTTTTTTCGCATCTAAATACTTATTAAATATACACCAGATTAAAGTATCTTTTAGTAAGGTGCAGCTATAATACGTATATTAGGGCGTGGAGTTTACTCAATTCCTTTACTGCTAAACTAATTTATTATACCAGGCTCACGCTCGACCGCGTCGACTGGGAACCTTAGGAGCTTAAAATGCTTTTATAACGGTGAATAGCTATTAGCCTTCAGATATAGGTCTCCAAGCGCATCTACGACGTCTTTAGACCACTCTAAAAGTTCCCCTCTATAGCTTTTATTATTTTCTAGTGACTGAGATATCCTAGCAAGCCTTCTAACAATTATCAGCTGTAATATACAAAGAATCTATAATGACCTTACTCATTCTGTACTTAATAGAGATCTAATTTGAGTTGAATAATCTCTGCCGTCATGCGCTCCATCTCTTAGAACAAATTTAAGAGGAGTCCCGCCTCATTCTAGGTACCTTGTGCGCTACTTAATTCGCCCGAATTCTTCTAGGTATAGTCTAGTCCTAACTGTGCCCCTTCGTGGCGAATAGGGCATAGCTAATTGCTTATTGGTGCCCCTTCGTTCGGCAACCCCTGCCCTATCTAGTTACTTAACGCCAAAGGATTTCCTTCTAGAAGCTTATCTAGGTTAACCGCTAGATCCGTATAAACTGCGGTAACGGGATTGAAAGTTTATATATCCTAACCTAGGTAGGTAGTTTCTGACCTATAGTTGTTATAGTCCAGCCAAGTTTAGTCGTAAAAAAGATCTGTCTGGTTGGAGGTGATATCTAATGCATTTTACCAGCCGTAAAAGTCCTCAGTTTAAGTTAGATCTATTACTAAATTCCTCCCCACTGCTGAACTTGGAAAACTCATTATATAAAAAGTATAAGCGCCAACTCTTACCGTCCGTGTCATGATGATCTATTTCTAAGAATAAGAAGCGGCAACCCTTCACGCCTAGGAAGACCGTTTTCACGCTCGTTTAGTTAGTGGTGTCTTTAAACCGTATCCTTAGGTTATGCAGATACAATGTTCCGCGGTATAGCTATTATAGAAGTTATAGTTTCTCTACCTAATATATCTTATATCCGCCGTATAAAGCCAATTGCAAGGCCCCCGGAAAGCCACGTTAAGCTAAGCGGGTTATCCTAAACCTTATTTAGGGTTACCCTTGCTTATACTGGTACAGCCGCTAATAGATATACTACCTTTTACCGCTCACTTATAAACTCCAGTATATAGCAGCTCCTCTTAAATATCTTTACTATTCAGTGTGTGATGTCTCTTATTAATGCGTAATAATGTCTATAAGGAAGATACAATAGTTAAAAAGTGAGAACACACTTCTAATAAATATAGTGAGGCAATGCCCTGACACTTTATAGGCCGAAAAGCTTCTTATCTTTAATAGCAAAGTCCGACCACATCGTTTACGAGGCCTAGAGTCGATTAAGTAATATTAGAAACGAATTTAGAATACCTTAAAGGATACGCCGGTCGAGTTGTGTATACCGATCCTACTTTTAGATACGTCAACGAACGCATTTTATACCTCGATCCTACTAGATAGTTATACTATTAAAAGAAAACCTGAGTATAAACCATGTGAAACTATGTTGAATAAGTAGAAGGCCGAATCCTCAGCATATAATATAAACTTAGTATATAATATAAATACTAACGGGTATAGGAGCCTACACTACTTCAATAATGGTATTATAAGCCTTAGAAAGGATTATACTTTAGTGGGCGCTATATTAGAAGACTTCGACTACGACCGAACTGGATCGGTATAGCTAGTAAGTATTCTTAAGAACGCACGGCGTACTAGGCTGATTAATACTTTTAGCTATACAGTCTTAGGCTCTAAGGGAAATCGTGCCTAAGCCCGCACATAGGTTGGTAGGAATTAGAGCCTAACACGTTTAAAGGGGATTAAATATAAAGAGAAGATGTATATATCACAGACTTTAAGGTTGTAAGTAGGATAATAAGCGCATCAAGTTCTGATCTGTTTCCAACACCTATATTATTTCCATCTAAAATCGCTGCCTTAAGAATAAATATACATCAGATAGGAACAATATAAGAGTCTTATAGTAACTAGGTCTAGTGTATATTAAGAGTTTAGAATGTGCCAAGTTTCGTGGTTTACCCTCTACGACGGTGTATATATCGACTAAATCAGGACCCTAAATATAGCGAGTGTGATAGTATCATTGAATTACCGCTAGCTCGCGGTACTTTAGTAGTGCAAATTTACCGCCCTGAGCTATGCGGGGGTGTTCTGGTAATATCCTTAATTTAGTAATATTATAAGGGTCGTGATGACCCCCTAAGCGCTGTTCGAGCGCCACTCGAGTCTTTTAGGTTTATATCAATAAGATAGATATTATAGGTGATTCCTAAGGGTTTAAGCGTTTTTAGCTTCTAAAGAAAAGATCTTATCTATTATACTATAATATAGGAATAGACTGTAACTAGCTTAGCTAAAGCTACGGAACACCTAGGACGTGGCACAGTCGACTCTAAAGTATATCTTATATAAGTAGCCTAAGTTTGTACGCTAAACTATTGACTTATAATATAGACCAATATTGGTATTATAAGGGAATTTTTCGTCCATCAACAAGAGTCGCAGGAGCGTATCTTTAAATTGCAGGCTTATCTCGCCCAGCTTACGTATACTATATAACAGGTATATCGCGACGCTTAAAATAACTAGATTTTATTAAAGGAGGCTAAGATATAGCTATAGTAAATAACTAAGTTATATAAGGAGTTAGAAGAGGCTAGAGTATCTATCTAGAAAGACCTGCGTGTGGCCTATTAGGAAGGCTACCTCCTAAATTAAGTACTAAGTGCTGAGAGAGCGGCAAGTAGGGACGTCAGGCAATTTACTGAAACCTATAGGTCGACTATACGATATATAAACGATGCTTTTAACCAACTTTTACGGATAAGTGCGGGGCAGGATAGTGCATATAGTGACCTCGGCCTAGTTAAGGTTATTATAGAGAATGAGCAGTATAGGGCAACTATAGTGTCTTTACAACGGATAATAGAGGAATAGAACTATAAATTAAGTGCCCTTAGGGCGCATGTTTAAGAACAGGAAAATCAGATCGGGAATCTACAGCGGTGGAATAAAGTACTTTAAGATAATACTATAGGTAGAAAGAAACCTTAAAGTAGGAGGCGGCGTGTAGGAAAGGCTGCTATATAGGCGCCATCTATTTAGAGCTAATTCTTCGCGTTCAGGGTATTATATAATAATCTACTTGTACTCTAGTTCCTCTTTGTTTGCTCTATCGTTTCAAGGTTTATTTTACGATTAGGGAAAAACCCTACCATTTCTAATACTCTTAGAGTAGCGAGCTTATGTTTTGCCATCAATTGTGAGGGGAGTCAAGTCAAAGATCTTGCTAAAGTCCACGGCCCTAAGCGGGTCAAACTAACCTCTGCCTGATTCAATTCAGTATTGGGTCTCTTAGTAATATCTTGCACCAATCCTTGTCCGGGATTAAGGCTAGAGAGACTTCTCAAGTTGTAAATACATTATACCTACCCTAGCCCTAGGGTGTATTGTCCCAGCAACATCGCGCCCTATAGCGCTATAACTAGCGCTACTATCTATAGCAGCGAAGCTTATCTATCGCACTAGACCTGCTTATAAATACTAGGGGTACTATTATATGATCCAAGAATTCCTAAATCTAGAAACTGGCACCCCTCTTGTTTCTATATAAGAAGCTCCTTTATTTTTACTAGTGAAGATATAAAACTGTGCAATCCGCCTTTCCTACTTATAAATTTATACTATATTAGTTAAAATACTTCTTCTAGTGGATGTGTTGCTTCTAGTACTCCTTAATCCTATTCGCTATAACTCTTAGGTTGAATATATATCTAAGATAACCGTCGATGGTATATATATAGGTCAAGTAAGATATACTTAAGGAAATAGTAAGGCTATAATATTAAATATAAAATGTAATAAGGGCTGAGAACTTTTAGTAAAACGTTCATCCCTAGAATTTTACTAGATTAGGGACGAGCTTATAATATACGTGCTAGTAGGAAATACTAGCGACCTACCTCTCTGTAGTCAGAGATAACTAATACCCAACCTTAATAATATGCTCAAAATATAACAGGGTGTTATAGCTAGACTAAGGGTTGTCGCAGGAAGAGATGACGAAAGCTAATCAGAACAAGGATCACGTGCAGAGGACGCAGCTTAGCGCTGCGACCGTTTCAGGGACACGTGACAGGGCGAAGGGCAGGGCTACACAACGCGGACGCTTAAGGACACAGCTCCTATAAGCGTCTAGACGACGCGGACGCCAGCGACCTCAGCGTCTAGGACGTTGTAGACACCAGCGACCCCAGCGTCCTTGTTTAGGTATATAGTCATCTATAATGGGGGCCCTTAGGATCCCTATCGGTCAACTCATTTAATTAAGTATTTAGTCTGATTAACTTGTGCCGTAACGCGCCTAGTGCCTCTTGCTGTTATAGCAGACGCTCCTCCTTGTGCAATCCTTGCCCATATCGAATACGTTACTTGTCCCTTGCTATCTCGCCCGAGCCCGGTGGCTACTATTAGGGGTTTCGTCCCATGAGCGTTACACTTTGACCGATCAATAATCAAATAGCAACTGATAAAGGAATGATATATTACACCATCTTTCATGACTGACTCAAAATCCAAGACACCATTGAAAGATACATCCTTATCCAGTGACTTAGAAGAAGAAGAGACACGCAGGATACCAAAACGTTCAACAAGTCCAACAACCTCAGTATGAAGCCTACCTATTACTAAACCTCATAATAAAGGAAACAAGGTTGAGAAGAAGTCGTCCCAACACAATAAGACAACTAACCTAGGACTACTTCGTAACTTAGCTCGAACCTTTACGAGCACAGACGGTAGTACCGAGACTCGAAACCAAGAACCAATACCAAGGAATACCAATATATCCAATAGCAATTCACTTGTGAAGATCGAGGCTTACCAAGGGGATCGAACCACCTTAGAACCCTTTCTTGCACTATGCGAACTATCTTTTGTCATCTCCGGCCAAGCATTTAACACCGATGTCAAGAAGGTCATGTTCACAGGAGCTTATCTCAAAGGAGGGCCACTTTAGTGGTTCTCCCCACTCCTACAAGACTACTTACAGAATAGGAACCAGGCTAGAGACGAAACATGACGACTATTTGGCAGTTATATAGGTTTCTACTAGGCACTTCAAGACATATATGGGGGAGGCAACCCAAAAAGAGACGCCTAGTACAAGATTCAACGACTGTACTAAGGCAACGCTCCAGCATCTCAGTATGCCGGAAAGTTTATACAGTATGCTTATCTTATAGGACTCAATAACGAGGGGCTTGCACTTCAATTCTATCAAGGACTGAACGACTCGGTGAAGGACGAACTCGCTCACGGAGAGCGACCTTTAAATCTCCACAGCATAAGGATTCAAGCTATTAAATTAGACCAACAAATCTAGGAGAGAAAACGAGAACGCGGAGGATTCAAATCTATATAGACCCTAAACACTTCTAGGAAATATGAAAGGACGGACCTAGACAAAATAGACCTCAGCGTATTCTAAAAGAAGTACACAGGAAAACTGTCGGATAAAGATAGACGACACCGACTTGACAACAATCTTTGCCTTTATTGTGGCAAAGAAGGACACAGAGCTAAAGATTGCTATACTTCGAAAAGAAAGAAGCCAGGTTTCCAGAAAAAGCTTCATGCT